>JASCZW010007395.1:0-67645 GCA_034211315.2 Aedes japonicus
ATATACGTTTATAGCGCGTGGATTGCATATATCCAGTTATTGACATTTTACAGTCGACTGTAAATACAGTCGACTGCAGACAATTATAAGCATTCCTTCCCAAGATTAATCTAATTACATATTTTCACCTCAAACACTATTTAAAACTAATGATAAAAAAACTTGGCAAATAACCGAAATAACCGATTCTCAGATCTTACTATAAAACAATATGTATTGTATAATTTGTACTTACACGAAATATTGATCCAAAACGACGACGAGCGATGACTTTTGTGCCAGCCCCACTGTTCTAGAATTTTTAATTCACTGCCACGGCTTTTGTTTTTAGTTTCCAAGTCGGTAAGCGAATCTAAAGGGGGAGAAATAAAGAATTAGTACTGGAAGTAACAAAATTAACCAAAAAGAATTAATTTTTTTTTAACTTGCGCAGTGTACTTGTAAAAAAATTAGCCGGGAAAACTTAGAGAAACTGTGATTGTGAAAATTCAAATGTCAAACCGAATTTTATCAAATTTTAGCTCCCGTTCATCAAATCTGCACACTGGTTTGAAAATTAGGATGAGAAAAGTCTGATCCTCCAACTTTGTATCATTTCTGTAGTTATCCCCAAACGCTTGTATGCAATATGGAAGAAAAAAACCTGATGAATTCATATTTTGTGAATAACTTGAGAATTACTGAAGGTATCAATGATGTTTTGATATCAAATTGTTCGTTAAGCTCCTGTCCATCAAATTTGTACTTTGGTTGGAAAATTTGAATGAGAAAAGTCTTATCCTCCAACTATTTCTTCACCTCATTTGGTGCCTTCGCAAAAAATCAAAAGAAACCTTATTTTGTGAACATCTCGAGAAAACCTTGGTGTATCAATGATGCTTTTATGTCAAAATGTTCATTAAGCTTCCACATATCAAACCTGTACATTGGTTTGGTAATTAAACTGAGAAAAGTCTTATCCTCCAACTTGCATACAACTTCTTCCGATACAAGTTCCGAGGCAAATCTGCCCCGGGGGGTGGAAATCGCCTCAAATCGTGAATTTGATGAAATTTGTAAGCACGAATGCACGTAATCAATAAAAACCCGACATGAAAATAAGAAATGAAGAGGAATAGTCCTTCTACATTTTCCAAATTAATTTTGACAGCCCAATTAATCAAATTTGGCATACCTAGCCTTAGTAAATCACCGAGGCTTAGATTTCTAACGAAGGAACAAGTAAACTAAGCTTAAACATTGATAGCCAAAGCTCTAATGGAGAGATTTGTGTACATATTTTGAAAAACGGATCATATTTACTAAAAATATTCACAAAATTGTGAACATTCAAATGTCAAACCGAATTTTATCAAATTTTAGCTCCCGTTCATCAAATCTGCACACTGGTTTGAAAATTAGGATGAGAAAAGTCTGATCCTCCAACTTTCTATCATTTCTGTAGTTATCCCCCAAACGCTTGTATGCAATATGGAAAAAAAACCTGATGAATTCATATTTTGTGAATAACTTGAGAATTACTGAAGGTATCAATGATGTTTTGATATCAAATTGTTCGTTAAGCTCCTGTCCATCAAATTTGTACTTCGGTTGGAAAATTTGAATGAGAAAAGTCTTATCCTCCAACTTTTTCTTCACCTCATTTGGTGCTTTCACAAAAATATCAGAAGAAACCTTATTTTGTGAACATCTCGAGGAAACCTTGGTGTATCAATGATGTTTTGATGACAAAATGTTCATTAAGCTTCCACATATCAAACCTGTACGTTGGTTTGGTAATTGAACTGAGAAAAGTCTTATCCTCCAACTTTCTAACATTTTTTTTAGTTATCCTCCAAACGCTTGTATGCAATATGGAAAAAAACCTGATGAATTCATATTTTGTGAATAACTTGAGAATTACTGAAGGTATCGATGTTAAGCACCTGCACATCAATTTGACTTTGGTTTGAAAATTAGAATGAGAATTTATGTTTTTTTTCACAGGTAAAGTTTATGGATATATGTATAACAAAAGTAAAATAATAAATAATCAGTGTTGAAAATTTTCCCGAAAACAAAATCGATTGGAAGTTCCTGACTTTTCCGAAACATCACCAAATTAAAAATAACAAAAGTTATGAACCCAGCACTTAAAGTTTGTTAATGAAAGTTCATTAGAATTTTCTAAGTAATTTCTAGCAATCAAGGGTTGTTTTTTATATTGGTGGTGCTCATGCGAGTGAATGAGTTTTCCCATGCTTGCCACCAGGTACTTCAAAGCAAAGAAAGCGGACCGGCAGGATTAATGAGCAAACTCCCCACACCCCATATTCTCCTACACATGTTATAAACAATTTCGAAAGGCACTATCGAACAACTAAATGCATTGGTGGCTGAATCTGTTAAAATTAATGACCTGGTATAATAAATCAGTTTAGTTTAAATTGCTTCAAACTTCTGAATAAAGCTAAGCTTAAGCTTAAGTGATATACGTTTATAGCGCGCGTGGATTGCATATATCCAGTTATTGACATTTTACAGTCGACTGTAAATACAGTCGACTGCAGACAATTATAAGCATTCCTTCCCAAGATTAATCTAATTACATATTTTCACCTCAAACACTATTTAAAACTAATGATAAAAAAAACTTGGCAAATAACCGAAATAACCGATTCTCAGATCTTACTATAAAACAATATGTATTGTATAATTTGTACTTACACGAAATATTGATCCAAAACGACGACGAGCGGTGACTTTTGTGCCAGCCCCACTGTTCTAGAATTTTTAATTCACTGCCACGGCTTTTGTTTTTAGTTTCCAAGTCGGTAAGCGAATCTAAAGGGGGAGAAATAAAGAATTAGTACTGGAAGTAACAAAATTAACCAAAAAGAATTAATTTTTTTTTAACTTGCGCAGTGTACTTGTAAAAAAATTAGCCGGGAAAACTTAGAGAAACTGTGATTGTGAAAATTCAAATGTCAAACCGAATTTTATCAAATTTTAGCTCCCGTTCATCAAATCTGCACACTGGTTTGAAAATTAGGATGAGAAAAGTCTGATCCTCCAACTTTGTATCATTTCTGTAGTTATCCCCAAACGCTTGTATGCAATATGGAAGAAAAAAAACCTGATGAATTCATATTTTGTGAATAACTTGAGAATTACTGAAGGTATCAATGATGTTTTGATATAAAATTGTTCGTTAAGCTCCTGTCCATCAAATTTGTACTATGGTTTGAAAATTTGAATGAGAAAAGTCTTATCCTCCAACTATTTCTTCACCTCATTTGGTGCCTTCGCAAAAAAATCAAAAGAAACCTTATTTTGTGAACATCTCGAGAAAACCTTGGTGTATCAATGATGCTTTTATGTCAAAATGTTCATTAAGCTTCCACATATCAAACCTGTACATTGGTTTGGTAATTAAACTGAGAAAAGTCTTATCCTCCAACTTGCATACAACTTCTTCCGATACAAGTTCCGAGGCAAATCTGCCCCGGGGGGTGGAAATCGCCTCAAATCGTGAATTTGATGAAATTTGTAAGCACGAATGCACGTAATCAATAAAAACCCGACATGAAAATAAGAAATGAAGAGGAATAGTCCTTCTACATTTTCCAAATTAATTTTGACAGCCCAATTAATCAAATTTAGCATACCTAGCCTTAGTAAATCACCGAGGCTTAGATTTCTAACGAAGGAACAAGTAAACTAAGCTTAAACATTGATAGCCAAAGCTCTAATGGAGAGATTTGTGTACATATTTTGAAAAACGGGTCACATTTACTGTGATTGTGAAAATTCAAATGTCAAACCGAATTTTATCAAATTTTAGCTCCCGTTCATCAAATCTGCACACTGGTTTGAAAATTAGGATGAGAAAAGTCTGATCCTCCAACTTTCTATCATTTCTGTAGTTATCCCCCAAACGCTTGTATGCAATATGGAAAAAAAAACCTGATGAATTCATATTTTGTGAATAACTTGAGAATTACTGAAGGTATCAATGATGTTTTGATATCAAATTGTTCGTTAAGCTCCTGTCACATCAAATTTGTACTATCGGTTTGAAAATTTGAATGAGAAAAGTCTTATCCTCCAACTTTTTCTTCACCTCATTTGGTGCTTTCACAAAAATATCAGAAGAAACCTTATTTTGTGAACATCTCGAGAAAACCTTGGTGTATCAATGATGTTTTGATGACAAAATGTTCATTAAGCTTCCACATATCAAACCTGTACGTTGGTTTGGTAATTGAACTGAGAAAAGTCTTATCCTCCAACTTTCTAACATTTTTTTAGTTATCCTCCAAACGCTTGTATGCAATATGGAAAAAAACCTGATGAATTCATATTTTGTGAATAACTTGAGAATTACTGAAGGTATCGATGTTAAGCACCTGCACATCAATTTGACTTTGGTTTGAAAATTAGAATGAGAATTTATGTTTTTTTTCACAGGTAAAGTTTATGGATATATGTATAACAAAAGTAAAATAATAAATAATCAGTGTTGAAAATTTTCCCGAAAACAAAATCGATTGGAAGTTCCTGACTTTTCCGAAACATCACCAAATTAAAAAAACAAAAGTTATGAACCCAGCACTTAAAGTTTGTTAATGAAAGTTCATTAGAATTTTCTAAGTAATTTCTAGCAATCAAGGGTTGTTTTTTATATTGGTGGTGCTCATGCGAGTGAATGAGTTTTCCCATGCTTGCCACCAGGTACTTCAAAGCAAAGAAAGCGGACCGGCAGGATTAATGAGCAAACTCCCCACACCCCATATTCTCCTACACATGTTATAAACAATTTCGAAAGGCACTATCGAACAACTAAATGCATTGGTGGCTGAATCTGTTAAAATTAATGACCTGGTATAATAAATCAGTTTAGTTTAAATTGCTTCAAACTACTGAATAAAGCTAAGCTTAAGCTTAAGTGATATACGTTTATAGCGCGCGTGGATTGCATATATCCAGTTATTGACATTTTACAGTCGACTGTAAATACAGTCGACTGCAGACAATTATAAGCATTCCTTCCCAAGATTAATCTAATTACATATTTTCACCTCAAACACTATTTAAAACTAATGATAAAAAAAACTTGGCAAATAACCGAAATAACCGATTCTCAGATCTTACTATAAAACAATATGTATTGTATAATTTGTACTTACACGAAATATTGATCCAAAACGACGACGAGCGATGACTTTTGTGCCAGCCCCACTGTTCTAGAATTTTTAATTCACTGCCACGGCTTTTGTTTTTAGTTTCCAAGTCGGTAAGCGAATCTAAAGGGGGAGAAATAAAGAATTAGTACTGGAAGTAACAAAATTAACCAAAAAGAATTAATTTTTTTTAACTTGCGCAGTGTACTTGTAAAAAAATTAGCCGGGAAAACTTAGAGAAACTGTGATTGTGAAAATTCAAATGTCAAACCGAATTTTATCAAATTTTAGCTCCCGTTCATCAAATCTGCACACTGGTTTGAAAATTAGGATGAGAAAAGTCTGATCCTCCAACTTTGTATCATTTCTGTAGTTATCCCCCAAACGCTTGTATGCAATATGGAAAAAAAACCTGATGAATTCATATTTTGTGAATAACTTGAGAATTACTGAAGGTATCAATGATGTTTTGATATCAAATTGTTCGTTAAGCTCCTGCACATCAAATTTGTACTATGGTTTGAAAATTTGAATGAGAAAAGTCTTATCCTCCAACTTTTTCTTCACCTCATTTGGTGCCTTCGCAAAAAAATCAAAAGAAACCTTATTTTGTGAACATCTCGAGAAAACCTTGGTGTATCAATGATGCTTTTATGTCAAAATGTTCATTAAGCTTCCACATATCAAACCTGTACATTGGTTTGGTAATTAAACTGAGAAAAGTCTTATCCTCCAACTTGCATACAACTTCTTCCGATACAAGTTCCGAGGCAAATCTGCCCCGGGGGGTGGAAATCGCCTCAAATCGTGAATTTGATGAAATTTGTAAGCACGAATGCACGTAATCAATAAAAACCCGACATGAAAATAAGAAATGAAGAGGAATAGTCCTTCTACATTTTCCAAATTAATTTTGACAGCCCAATTAATCAAATTTAGCATACCTAGCCTTAGTAAATCACCGAGGCTTAGATTTCTAACGAAGGAACAAGTAAACTAAGCTTAAACATTGATAGCCAAAGCTCTAATGGAGAGATTTGTGTACATATTTTGAAAAACGGATCATATTTACTAAAAATATTCACAAAATTGTGAAAATTCAAATGTCAAACCGAATTTTATCAAATTTTAGCTCCCGTTCATCAAATCTGCACACTGGTTTGAAAATTAGGATGAGAAAAGTCTGATCCTCCAACTTTGTATCATTTCTGTAGTTATCCCCCAAACGCTTGTATGCAATATGGAAAAAAAACCTGATGAATTCATATTTTGTGAATAACTTGAGAATTACTGAAGGTATCAATGATGTTTTGATATCAAATTGTTCGTTAAGCTCCTGTCCATCAAATTTGTACTATGGTTTGAAAATTTGAATGAGAAAAGTCTTATCCTCCAACTTTTTCTTCACCTCATTTGGTGCTTTCACAAAAATATCAGAAGAAACCTTATTTTGTGAACATCTCGAGGAAACCTTGGTGTATCAATGATGTTTTGATGACAAAATGTTCATTAAGCTTCCACATATCAAACCTGTACGTTGGTTTGGTAATTGAACTGAGAAAAGTCTTATCCTCCAACTTTCTAACATTTTTTTTAGTTATCCTCCAAACGCTTGTATGCAATATGGAAAAAAACCTGATGAATTCATATTTTGTGAATAACTTGAGAATTACTGAAGGTATCGATGTTAAGCACCTGCACATCAATTTGACTTTGGTTTGAAAATTAGAATGAGAATTTATGTTTTTTTTCACAGGTAAAGTTTATGGATATATGTATAACAAAAGTAAAATAATAAATAATCAGTGTTGAAAATTTTCCCGAAAACAAAATCGATTGGAAGTTCCTGACTTTTCCGAAACATCACCAAATTAAAAAAACAAAAGTTATGAACCCAGCACTTAAAGTTTGTTAATGAAAGTTCATTAGAATTTTCTAAGTAATTTCTAGCAATCAAGGGTTGTTTTTTATATTGGTGGTGCTCATGCGAGTGAATGAGTTTTCCCATGCTTGCCACCAGGTACTTCAAAGCAAAGAAAGCGGACCGGCAGGATTAATGAGCAAACTCCCACACCCCATATTCTCCTACACATGTTATAAACAATTTCGAAAGGCACTATCGAACAACTAAATGCATTGGTGGCTGAATCTGTTAAAATTAATGACCTGGTATAATAAATCAGTTTAGTTTAAATTGCTTCAAACTACTGAATAAAGCTAAGCTTAAGCTTAAGTGATATACGTTTATAGCGCGCGTGGATTGCATATATCCAGTTATTGACATTTTACAGTCGACTGTAAATACAGTCGACTGCAGACAATTATAAGCATTCCTTCCCAAGATTAATCTAATTACATATTTTCACCTCAAACACTATTTAAAACTAATGATAAAAAAACTTGGCAAATAACCGAAATAACCGATTCTCAGATCTTACTATAAAACAATATGTATTGTATAATTTGTACTTACACGAAATATTGATCCAAAACGACGACGAGCGACGACTTTTGTGCCAGCCCCACTGTTCTAGAATTTTTAATTCACTGCCACGGCTTTTGTTTTTAGTTTCCAAGTCGGTAAGCGAATCTAAAGGGGGAGAAATAAAGAATTAGTACTGGAAGTAACAAAATTAACCAAAAAGAATTAATTTTTTTTAACTTGCGCAGTGTACTTGTAAAAAAATTAGCCGGGAAAACATAGAGAAACTGTGATTGTGAAAATTCAAATGTCAAACCGAATTTTATCAAATTTTAGCTCCCGTTCATCAAATCTGCACACTGGTTTGAAAATTAGGATGAGAAAAGTCTGATCCTCCAACTTTGTATCATTTCTGTAGTTATCCCCCAAACGCTTGTATGCAATATGGAAAAAAAACCTGATGAATTCATATTTTGTGAATAACTTGAGAATTACTGAAGGTATCAATGATGTTTTGATATCAAATTGTTCGTTAAGCTCCTGTCCATCAAATTTGTACTATGGTTTGAAAATTTGAATGAGAAAAGTCTTATCCTCCAACTATTTCTTCACCTCATTTGGTGCTTTCGCAAAAATATCAGAAGAAACCTTATTTTGTGAACATCTCGAGAAAACCTTGGTGTATCAATGATGCTTTTATGTCAAAATGTTCATTAGGCTTCCACATATCAAACCTGTACATTGGTTTGGTAATTAAACTGAGAAAAGTCTTATCCTCCAACTTGCATACAACTTCTTCCGATACAAGTTCCGAGGCAAATCTGCCCCGGGGGGTGGAAATCGCCTCAAATCGTGAATTTGATGAAATTTGTAAGCACGAATGCACGTAATCAATAAAAACCCGACATGAAAATAAGAAATGAAGAGGAATAGTCCTTCTACATTTTCCAAATTAATTTTGACAGCCCAATTAATCAAATTTAGCATACCTAGCCTTAGTAAATCACCGAGGCTTAGATTTCTAACGAAGGAACAAGTAAACTAAGCTTAAACATTGATAGCCAAAGCTCTAATGGAGAGATTTGTGTACATATTTTGAAAAACGGGTCACATTTACTGTGATTGTGAAAATTCAAATGTCAAACCGAATTTTATCAAATTTTAGCTCCCGTTCATCAAATCTGCACACTGGTTTGAAAATTAGGATGAGAAAAGTCTGATCCTCCAACTTTCTATCATTTCTGTAGTTATCCCCCAAACGCTTGTATGCAATATGGAAAAAAAACCTGATGAATTCATATTTTGTGAATAACTTGAGAATTACTGAAGGTATCAATGATGTTTTGATATCAAATTGTTCGTTAAGCTCCTGCACATCAAATTTGTACTTCGGTTGGAAAATTTGAATGAGAAAAGTCTTATCCTCCAACTTTTTCTTCACCTCATTTGGTGCTTTCACAAAAATATCAGAAGAAACCTTATTTTGTGAACATCTCGAGAAAACCTTGGTGTATCAATGATGTTTTGATGACAAAATGTTCATTAAGCTTCCACATATCAAACCTGTACGTTGGTTTGGTAATTGAACTGAGAAAAGTCTTATCCTCCAACTTTCTAACATTTTTTTAGTTATCCTCCAAACGCTTGTATGCAATATGGAAAAAAACCTGATGAATTCATATTTTGTGAATAACTTGAGAATTACTGAAGGTATCGATGTTAAGCACCTGCACATCAATTTGACTTTGGTTTGAAAATTAGAATGAGAATTTATGTTTTTTTTCACAGGTAAAGTTTATGGATATATGTATAACAAAAGTAAAATAATAAATAATCAGTGTTGAAAATTTTCCCGAAAACAAAATCGATTGGAAGTTCCTGACTTTTCCGAAACATCACCAAATTAAAAAAACAAAAGTTATGAACCCAGCACTTAAAGTTTGTTAATGAAAATTCATTAGAATTTTCTAAGTAATTTCTAGCAATCAAGGGTTGTTTTTTATATTGGTGGTGCTCATGCGAGTGAATGAGTTTTCCCATGCTTGCCACCAGGTACTTCAAAGCAAAGAAAGCGGACCGGCAGGATTAATGAGCAAACTCCCCACACCCCATATTCTCCTACACATGTTATAAACAATTTCGAAAGGCACTATCGAACAACTAAATGCATTGGTGGCTGAATCTGTTAAAATTAATGACCTGGTATAATAAATCAGTTTAGTTTAAATTGCTTCAAACTACTGAATAAAGCTAAGCTTAAGCTTAAGTGATATACGTTTATAGCGCGCGTGGATTGCATATATCCAGTTATTGACATTTTACAGTCGACTGTAAATACAGTCGACTGCAGACAATTATAAGCATTCCTTCCCAAGATTAATCTAATTACATATTTTCACCTCAAACACTATTTAAAACTAATGATAAAAAAACTTGGCAAATAACCGAAATAACCGATTCTCAGATCTTACTATAAAACAATATGTATTGTATAATTTGTACTTACACGAAATATTGATCCAAAACGACGACGAGCGATGACTTTTGTGCCAGCCCCACTGTTCTAGAATTTTTAATTCACTGCCACGGCTTTTGTTTTTAGTTTCCAAGTCGGTAAGCGAATCTAAAGGGGAGAAATAAAGAATTAGTACTGGAAGTAACAAAATTAACCAAAAAGAATTAATTTTTTTTAACTTGCGCAGTGTACTTGTAAAAAATTAGCCGGGAAAACTTAGAGAAACTGTGATTGTGAAAATTCAAATGTCAAACCGAATTTTATCAAATTTTAGCTCCCGTTCATCAAATCTGCACACTGGTTTGAAAATTAGGATGAGAAAAGTCTGATCCTCCAACTTTGTATCATTTCTGTAGTTATCCCCCAAACGCTTGTATGCAATATGGAAAAAAAACCTGATGAATTCATATTTTGTGAATAACTTGAGAATTACTGAAGGTATCAATGATGTTTTGATATAAAATTGTTCGTTAAGCTCCTGCACATCAAATTTGTACTATGGTTTGAAAATTTGAATGAGAAAAGTCTTATCCTCCAACTATTTCTTCACCTCATTTGGTGCTTTCGCAAAAAATCAAAAGAAACCTTATTTTGTGAACATCTCGAGAAAACCTTGGTGTATCAATGATGCTTTTATGTCAAAATGTTCATTAAGCTTCCACATATCAAACCTGTACATTGGTTTGGTAATTAAACTGAGAAAAGTCTTATCCTCCAACTTGCATACAACTTCTTCCGATACAAGTTCCGAGGCAAATCTGCCCCGGGTGGTGGAAATCGCCTCAAATCGTGAATTTGATGAAATTTGTAATCACGAATGCACGTAATCAATAAAAACCCGACATGAAAATAAGAAATGAAGAGGAATAGTCCTTCTACATTTTCCAAATTAATTTTGACAGCCCAATTAATCAAATTTAGCATACCTAGCCTTAGTAAATCACCGAGGCTTAGATTTCTAACGAAGGAACAAGTAAACTAAGCTTAAACATTGATAGCCAAAGCTCTAATGGAGAGATTTGTGTACATATTTTGAAAAACGGGTCACATTTACTGTGATTGTGAAAATTCAAATGTCAAACCGAATTTTATCAAATTTTAGCTCCCGTTCATCAAATCTGCACACTGGTTTGAAAATTAGGATGAGAAAAGTCTGATCCTCCAACTTTCTATCATTTCTGTAGTTATCCCCCAAACGCTTGTATGCAATATGGAAAAAAACCTGATGAATTCATATTTTGTGAATAACTTGAGAATTACTGAAGGTATCAATGATGTTTTGATATCAAATTGTTCGTTAAGCTCCTGTCCATCAAATTTGTACTATCGGTTGGAAAATTTGAATGAGAAAAGTCTTATCCTCCAACTTTTTCTTCACCTCATTTGGTGCTTTCACAAAAATATCAGAAGAAACCTTATTTTGTGAACATCTCGAGGAAACCTTGGTGTATCAATGATGTTTTGATGACAAAATGTTCATTAAGCTTCCACATATCAAACCTGTACGTTGGTTTGGTAATTGAACTGAGAAAAGTCTTATCCTCCAACTTTCTAACATTTTTTTAGTTATCCTCCAAACGCTTGTATGCAATATGGAAAAAAACCTGATGAATTCATATTTTGTGAATAACTTGAGAATTACTGAAGGTATCGATGTTAAGCACCTGCACATCAATTTGACTTTGGTTTGAAAATTAGAATGAGAATTTATGTTTTTTTTCACAGGTAAAGTTTATGGATATATGTATAACAAAAGTAAAATAATAAATAATCAGTGTTGAAAATTTTCCCGAAAACAAAATCGATTGGAAGTTCCTGACTTTTCCGAAACATCACCAAATTAAAAAAACAAAAGTTATGAACCCAGCACTTAAAGTTTGTTAATGAAAGTTCATTAGAATTTTCTAAGTAATTTCTAGCAATCAAGGGTTGTTTTTTATATTGGTGGTGCTCATGCGAGTGAATGAGTTTTCCCATGCTTGCCACCAGGTACTTCAAAGCAAAGAAAGCGGACCGGCAGGATTAATGAGCAAACTCCCACACCCCATATTCTCCTACACATGTTATAAACAATTTCGAAAGGCACTATCGAACAACTAAATGCATTGGTGGCTGAATCTGTTAAAATTAATGACCTGGTATAATAAATCAGTTTAGTTTAAATTGCTTCAAACTACTGAATAAAGCTAAGCTTAAGCTTAAGTGATATACGTTTATAGCGCGCGTGGATTGCATATATCCAGTTATTGACATTTACAGTCGACTGTAAATACAGTCGACTGCAGACAATTATAAGCATTCCTTCCCAAGATTAATCTAATTACATATTTTCACCTCAAACACTATTTAAAACTAATGATAAAAAAAAACTTGGCAAATAACCGAAATAACCGATTCTCAGATCTTACTATAAAACAATATGTATTGTATAATTTGTACTTACACGAAATATTGATCCAAAACGACGACGAGCGACGACTTTTGTGCCAGCCCCACTGTTCTAGAATTTTTAATTCACTGCCACGGCTTTTGTTTTTAGTTTCCAAGTCGGTAAGCGAATCTAAAGGGGAGAAATAAAGAATTAGTACTGGAAGTAACAAAATTAACCAAAAAGAATTAATTTTTTTTAACTTGCGCAGTGTACTTGTAAAAAAATTAGCCGGGAAAACTTAGAGAAACTGTGATTGTGAAAATTCAAATGTCAAACCGAATTTTATCAAATTTTAGCTCCCGTTCATCAAATCTGCACACTGGTTTGAAAATTAGGATGAGAAAAGTCTGATCCTCCAACTTTGTATCATTTCTGTAGTTATCCCCAAACGCTTGTATGCAATATGGAAAAAAAACCTGATGAATTCATATTTTGTGAATAACTTCAGAATTACTGAAGGTATCAATGATATTTTGATATCAAATTGTTCGTTAAGCTCCTGCACATCAAATTTGTACTTTGGTTGGAAAATTTGAATGAGAAAAGTCTTATCCTCCAACTATTTCTTCACCTCATTTGGTGCTTTCGCAAAAATATCAGAAGAAACCTTATTTTGTGAACATCTCGAGAAAACCTTGGTGTATCAATGATGCTTTTATGTCAAAATGTTCATTAGGCTTCCACATATCAAACCTGTACATTGGTTTGGTAATTAAACTGAGAAAAGTCTTATCCTCCAACTTGCATACAACTTCTTCCGATACAAGTTCCGAGGCAAATCTGCCCCGGGGGGTGGAAATCGCCTCAAATCGTGAATTTGATGAAATTTGTAAGCACGAATGCACGTAATCAATAAAAACCCGACATGAAAATAAGAAATGAAGAGGAATAGTCCTTCTACATTTTCCAAATTAATTTTGACAGCCCAATTAATCAAATGTAGCATACCTAGCCTTAGTAAATCACCGAGGCTTAGATTTCTAACGAAGGAACAAGTAAACTAAGCTTAAACATTGATAGCCAAAGCTCTAATGGAGAGATTTGTGTACATATTTTGAAAAACGGGTCACATTTACTGTGATTGTGAAAATTCAAATGTCAAACCGAATTTTATCAAATTTTAGCTCCCGTTCATCAAATCTGCACACTGGTTTGAAAATTAGGATGAGAAAAGTCTGATCCTCCAACTTTGTATCATTTCTGTAGTTGTCCCCCAAAGGCTTGTATGCAATATGGAAAAAAAAACCTGATGAATTCATATTTTGTGCATAACATGAGAATTACTGAAGGTATCAATGATGTTTTGATATCAAATTGTTCGTTAAGATCCTACACATCAAATTTGTACTATGGTTTGAAAATTTGAATGAGAAAAGTCTTATCCTCCAATTTTTTCTTCACCTCATTTGGTGCTTTCGCAAAAAATCAAAAGAAACCTTATTTTGTGAACATCTCGAGAAAACCTTGGTGTATCAATGATGCTTTTATGTCAAAATGTTCATTAAGCTTCCACATATCAAACCTGTACATTGGTTTGGTAATTAAACTGAGAAAAGTCTTATCCTCCAACTTGCATACAACTTCTTCCGATACAAGTTCCGAGGCAAATCTGCCCCGGGGGGTGGAAATCGCCTCAAATCGTGAATTTGATGAAATTTGTAAGCACGAATGCACGTAATCAATAAAAACCCGACATGAAAATAAGAAATGAAGAGGAATAGTCCTTCTACATTTTCCAAATTAATTTTGACAGCCCAATTAATCAAATTTAGCATACCTAGCCTTAGTAAATCACCGAGGCTTAGATTTCTAACGAAGGAACAAGTAAACTAAGCTTAAACATTGATAGCCAAAGCTCTAATGGAGAGATTTGTGTACATATTTTGAAAAACGGGTCACATTTACTGTAGATTGTGAAAATTCAAATGTCAAACCGAATTTTATCAAATTTTAGCTCCCGTTCATCAAATCTGCACACTGGTTTGAAAATTAGGATGAGAAAAGTCTGATCCTCCAACTTTGTATCATTTCTGTAGTTATCCCCCAAACGCTTGTATGCAATATGGAAAAAAACCTGATGAATTCATATTTTGTGAATAACTTGAGAATTACTGAAGGTATCAATGATGTTTTGATATCAAATTGTTCGTTAAGCTCCTGTCACATCAAATTTGTACTATGGTTTGAAAATTTGAATGAGAAAAGTCTTATCCTCCAACTTTTTCTTCACCTCATTTGGTGCTTTCGCAAAAAAATCAGAAGAAACCTTATTTTGTGAACATCTCGAGAAAACCTTGGTGTATCAATGATGTTTTGATGTCAAAATGTTCATTAAGCTTCCACATATCAAACCTGTACATTGGTTTGGTAATTGAACTGAGAAAAGTCTTATCCTCCAACTTGCATACAACTTCTTCCGATACAAGTTCCGAGGCAAATCTGCCCCGGGGGGTGGAAATCGCCTCAAATCGTGAATTTGATGAAATTTGTAAGCACGAATGCACGTAATCAATAAAAACCCGACATGAAAATAAGAAATGAAGAGGAATAGTCCTTCTACATTTTCCAAATTAATTTTGACAGCCCAATTAATCAAATTTAGCATACCTAGCCTTAGTAAATCACCGAGGCTCAGATTTCTAACGAAGAAACAAGTCAACTAAGCTTAATCATTGATAGCCAAAGCTCTAATGGAGAGATTTGTGTACATATTTTGAAAAACGGATCATATTTACCAAACCGAATTTTATCAAATTTTAGCTCCCGTTCATCAAATCTGCACACTGGTTTGAAAATTAGGATGAGAAAAGTCTGATCCTCCAACTTTGTATCATTTCTGTAGTTATCCCCAAACGCTTGTATGCAATATGGAAAAAAAACCTGATGAATTCATATTTTGTGAATAACTTGAGAATTACTGAAGGTATCAATGATGTTTTGATATCAAATTGTTCGTTAAGCTCCTGTCCATCAAATTTGTACTATGGTTGGAAAATTTGAATGAGAAAAGTCTTATCCTCCAACTTTTTCTTCACCTCATTTGGTGCTTTCGCAAAAAAAATCAGAAGAAACCTTATTTTGTGAATATCTCGAGAAAACCTTGGTGTATCAATGATGTTTTGATGTCAAAATGTTCATTAAGCTTCCACATATCAAACCTGTAAATTGGTTTGGTAATTGAACTGAGAAAAGTCTTATCCTCCAAATTGCATACAACTGCTCCCGATAGAAGTTCTGAGGCTTATCACAGAAATCTGCCTCGGTGGGTGGAAATCACCTCAAATCGTGAATTTGATGAAATTTGTAAGCATGAATGCACGTAATTAATAAAAAACCCGACATGAAAATAAGAAATGAAGAGGAATAGTCCTTCTACATTTTCCAAATTAATTTGGAAGCCCAATTAATCAAATTTAGCATACCTAGCCTTAGTAAATCACCCAGACTTAGATTTCTAACGAAGCAACAAGTAAACTAAGCTTGAACATTGATAGCCAAAGCTCTAATGGAGAGATTTGTGTACATATTTTGAAAAACGGATCATATTTACTAAAAATATTCACAAAATTGTGAAAATTCAAATTTCATCAAATTTTAGCTCCCGTTCATCACATCTGCACACTGGTTTGAAAATTAAGATGAAAAAAGTCTGATCCTCCAACTTTCTATCATTTCTGTAGTTATCCCCCAAACGCTTGTATGCAATATGGATAAAAAACCTGATGAATTCATATTTTGTGAATAACTTGAGAATTACTGAAGGTATCAATTGTGTTTTGATATCAAATTGTTCGTTAAGCTCCTGCACATCAAATTTGTACTTTGGTTTGAAAATTTGAATGAGAAAAGTCTTATCCTCCAACTTTTTCTTCACCTCATTTGGTGCTTTCGCAAAAAAAATCAAAAGAAACCTTATATTGTGAATATCTCGAGAAAACCTTGGTGTATCAATGATGTTTTGATGTCAAAATGTTCATTAAGCTTGCACATATCAAACCTGTACATTGGTTTGGTAATTGAACTGAGAAAAGTCTTATCCTCCAACTTGCATACAACTGCTCCCGACACAAGTTCTGAGGCTAATCACAGAAATCTGCCCCGGGGGGTGGAAATCACCTCAAATCGTGAATTTGATGAAATTTGTAAGCACGTAATATAAAAAAACCCGACATGAAAATAAGAAATGATGAGGAATAATCCTTCTACATTTTCCAAATTAATTTTGACAGCCCCCAATTCATTAAATTTAGCATACCTAGCTTTAGTAAATCACCGAGGCTTAGATTTCTAACGAAGCAACAAGTAAACCAAGCTTAAACATTGCTCTAATGTAGAGATTTGTGTACATATTTTGATAAACGGATCATATATACTAAAAATATTCACAAAATTGTGAAAATTCAAATTTCATCAAATTTTAGCTCCCGTTCATCAAATCTGCACACTGGTTTGAAAATTAAGATGAGAAAAGTCTGATCCTCCAACTTTCTATTATTTCTGTAGTTATTTCCCAAACGCTTGTATTCAATATGAAAAAAAAACCCTGATGAATTCATATTTTGTGAATAACTTGAGAATTACTTAAGGTATCAATGATGTTTTGATATCAAATTGTTCGTTAAGCTCCTGCACATCAAATTTGAACATTGGTTTGAAAATTTGAATGAGAAAAGTGTTATCCTCCAATTTTTTTCTTCACCTCATTTGGTGCTTTCGCAAAAAATTCAGAAGAAACCTTATTTTGTGCACATCTCGAGGAAACCTTGGTGTATCAATAATGTTTTGATGTCAAAATGTTCATTAAGCTTCCACATATCAAACCTGTACATTGGTTTGGTAATTAAACTGAGAAAAGTCTTATCCTCCAACTTGCATACAACTGCTCCCGGTACAAGTTCTGAGGCAAATCACAGAAATCTGCCCGGGGGTGGAAATCACCTCAAATCGTGAATTTGATGAAATTTGTAAGCACGAATGCACGTAATCAATAAAAACCCGACATGAAAATAAGAAATGAAGAGGAATAGTCCTTCTACATTTTCCAAATTAATTTTGACAGCCCAATTAATCAAATTTAGCATACCTAGCCTTAGTAAACCATCGAGGCTTAGATTTCTAACGAAGGAACAAGTAAACTAATCGTAAACATAGATAGCCAAAGCTCGAATGGAGAGATTTGTGTACATATTTTGAAAAACGGATCATATATACTAAACATATTCACAAAATTGTGAAAATTCAAAGTGCATCAAATTTTAGCTCCCGTTCATCAAATCTGCACCATCTGCATCTGAATACAAAACCTGATGAATTCATATTTTGTGAATATCTTGAGAATTACGGAAGGTATCAATGATGTTTTGATGTCAAATTGTTCGTTAAGCTCCTGCACATCAAATTTGTACTTTGGTTTGAAAATTTGAATGAGAAAAGTGTTATCCTCCAACTTTTTCTTCACCTCATTTGGTGTTTTCGCAAAAAAATCAGAAGAAACCTTATTTTGTGAACATCTCGAGAAAACCTTGGTGTATCAATGATGTTTTGATGTCAAATTTTAATTAAGCTTCCACATATCAAACCTGTACATTGGTTTGCTAATTGAACTGAGAAAAGTCTTATCCTCCAACTTGTATACAACTGCTCCCGATACAAGTTCTGAGGCTAACTACAGAAATCTGTCCCTGGGGTTGGAAATCACCTCAAATCGGGAATTTGATGAAATTTGTAAGCACGAATGCACGTTATCAATAAAAACCCGACATGAAAATAAGAAATGAAGAGGAATAGTCCTTCTACATTTTCCAAATTAATTTTGGCAGCCCAATAAATCAAATTTAGCATACCTAGCCTTAGTAAATCACTGAGGCTCAGATTTCTAACGAAGGAACAAGTAAACTAAGCTTAAACATTGATAGCCAACGCTCTAATGGAGAGATTTGTGTACATATTTTGAGAAACGGATCATATTTACTAAAAATTTGAATGAGAAAAGTCTTATCCTCCCACTTCACCTTATTTTGTGAACATCTCGGAAAACCTTCGTGTATCAATGAAGTTTTGATGTCAAAATGTTCATTAAGCTTCCACATATTAAACCTGTACGTTGGTTTGGTAATTGAACTGAGAAAAGTCTTATCCTCCAACTTGCAAACAACTGCTCCCGATACAAGTTCTGAGGTTAACTACAGAAATCTGCCCGGGGGGCTGGAAATCGCCTCAAATCGTGAATTTGATGAAATTTGTAAGCACGAATGCACGTAATCAATAAAAACCCGACATGAAAATAAGAAATGAAGAGGAATAGTCCTTCTACATTTTCCAAATTAATTTTGGCAGCCCAATTAATCAAATTTTGCATACCTAGCCTTAGTAAATCACCGAGGCTCAGATTTCTAACGAAGGAACAAGTCAACTAAGCTTAAACATTGATAGCCAAAGCTCTAATGGAGAGATTTGTGTACATATTTTGAGAAACGGATCATGTTTACCAAAAATTTGAATGAGAAAAGTATTATCCTCCCACTTCGCCTGTTCTGTTATGTATTCTCCGTGCGAGGAGTAACGATTATGATGTAGAAGGAGATGTTCGCTCATCACCATGAGGCACCAAGAGTGAACAACAATGTTTTTGGCTAGAATGAAAGATGTGAAGAGAAAGTGTTGAAAGGTCCGTCAGAGTGCGGCAGGTAGGAAAATTAACAGATGTTTTTGAAAATTTAGCGAAAGGGCATGTATCCAATGGTACTCGAACCATGGACGTCAATCTTTGCCTAACATCCCACTGCGGGGTAGGTTGTAGCGACGGAACAAGTCCGCTACTTCAACAGGCAAAAATTGACGCATGGAAAGCCGCTCATGTACCACTGTGGCTTGTATAGTTTATTCTTAGCGATCTATTGTGTGCACTCTGTTTACTGATGCGCACATGGGAGAGGAACTCTCTCCTTTTTTGGGTTTGTTTTGATTCGCACCGACTGACGATCACTAAAGTTTTTCTCGTCGTCTCCAACGTAGAGACCTCGGAGAGAAACATCGTGAAGCGATGCGATACTGGTCCCCACCAGTATAATTAATGGTTACCACCATTTATGGGTTTACATACATTAATTGTTATGTTATGTATTCTCCGTGCGAGGAGTAACGATTATGATGTAGAAGGAGATGTTCGCTCATCACCATGAGGCACCAAGAGTGAACAACAATGTTTTTGGCTAGTGTGGTGAATTGGTCTCACATGATGGGATCGTAGCAAGCGGGGCAAAGAATGTATTTAACACGGCAGTTAATATCTGCGTCTCTTCGAGTACAGTCGTACTGTTGATACCCACTCGTGTAGTAACTGACCAAATAAATTGATTATAAACCTAAACGAGCGTTACAGTTTTCCACAAATACAACAGGCACCACATATTGGCGACGAGAACCCACGTGTGGACAGGAGCATTTCTGAGGTATGTTTTAACAAAGCTGCTGACCAAATTTGGAACAATCACTTCTTGAAGGGAAAACGGAATATCCCGCCTCAAAGGAGGGAGATGCCTGAGCGGCGGGTGAAAATCCGACCAGCAAAAGGCAAAAGAATATCTCGCCTCAAAGGAGGGGGATGCCTCAGCGGCGGACACAAATCCGACCAGCATAAGGCAAAATCTCGCCTCACAGGAGGGGGATGCCTGAGCGACGGGTGAAAACCTAACCAGCGAAAGGCAAAAGAATATCTCGCCTCAAAGGAGGGGGATGCCTGAGAGGCAAACGAAAATTAAAACGGGAATATTTTTCCACACGGCAATGGTGGCTAGCTAAATACATAACGGCGCTATAGTAACAAGTGCAAGTGATTTAGCCAGAACTCGAAAGCGCAACGTGATGTGTTGTTACCATGACGATTCCATGTTACCATAGTAACGAGTAATATATTACCACGTGCTATGTGCTACGAGTCAGTGCGACTCATGGTTGCCATAGAACCAGGCAAAACACAACACCGCGTGTTGCATGCAAAAAAAAACCCCTCTGAGAACACAAAGCAATTGCTTCCAAATTTGTGCAAGCATTGATGAGGGAAATTATAATTTAAAGCTAAATGACATCTTTATGAATAATAGGAATGGAAGACCAGTTGCTGAAGATACCTCCTTTCGAGTGCGAAAATGTGCCGGTTTCAGAACTTCGACAAGCGTGGTTCGATTATAAAAAACAGTTTGAATATGTTGCTGCAGCTTTAAGCAAAAAGAAGAAGAAGAAGCTCAAAATATTCTTCTTGCCGTGGGAGGACGGCAGCTCCAGAGAGTATATGAAAGCTTGCCTGTACACGACGCAAACGCTCCCGAGGAAGACGATGAATTCACCGGTATTATCCGCAGATTGGATGAGTACTTTGCACCAAAGCGACATGACACATTCGAGCGACATGCATTTTGGACTCTCAAACCTTCCGGTGGGGAAACCCTGGATAAATTCCTGCTAAGAGCTAAGGCGGTGGCTAATAAATGTCAATTTGGTACTTCAGAAAGTGAGAGTAGAGATGCAGCTGTTATCGATAAGGTGGTCATGTTAGCACCACCAGAGTTTCGACGCAAAATTTTAGAGAAGTCAAACATTGATCTGGACAACTTATCCAAGCTGGTCAACTCACACTTATCTATCCAGCAGCAAGTTCGCGAATTGAATCAACACGCCCATGGATCAGGAAACGGTTTGGAGGTAAGCCGAAGCAATTATGTGAATAAGATTGAACAAAGAGCGTCCAATGACTCGAGACGCGGCGGTCAAGGCCGTACTCTCACCGAATGTGGTAGGTGTGGGAACAAGCCGCACAAATCAGAGGACCTTTGTCCTGCCAAGAAAGAGCAATGCAGAATCTGTAACTACGTTGGCCACTTCGCCAAGAAATGTAGGACGGATCCGAAGCATCGTAAGCCAACATCGTCGGTGCCATTTAAACGTAAGCTGGAAGAATGTCCTGACCATCGTGACCGACATCGTTCAAAAGTGCCCAGGGTCAATACTATCGAACTACCGAGCTCGAGCAAAGGAAACGATAATCAGGTCAAACAGGAATCGTTCGTCTACTCCATCAGCGATAACCACGATGAGATGATCTGGTGTAAGGTGGGTCAGGTACTGGTCGAAATGATGATCGATTCGGGTTCAAAAGTTAACATCGTCGATGAACCAACGTGGGACTACTTGAAAAGAAGAAACGCTGCAGTCAGGAACATAAGACCATCTGATAAGCATCTATCTTCTTATGCTCAACGTGGCACGTTAGAAATCGTATGCATCTTTGACGCCGAGATTCGTGTTGTTGATGGAGCCAGCAAGCCTATTGATGCTAAATTTTATGTTGTGAAAGGGGGAAAGCAGAATCTGCTGGGACGAGATACTGCCAAACAATTGGGTGTCCTTCTGATTGGTCTACCAAGTGTCATGGAGGAGCCCGGGGTGGTCCAACATGTTGCTGACAATACAATAGAGAAATTTCCTACAATAAAAGGTACAGTATAATCAAAACCTTGAGATACACAAATAAAGATGGTTTAATTGACGTATAATTAACAATTATTTAAGGCGTTAAATTGCGTATCGAAATTGACGAAAGTGTAACACCAGTGGTACAACACGTCCGCCGTGTCCCAATTGCACTACGCCAGCAAGTTGAAGACCAAATCAAGCGGTTGTTAAAATCCGGCATTATCGAAAGTGTTGATAAGCCAAGTCCATGGGTGTCCCCAACGGTCATCGTAATTAAAGACAATGGTGATGTGCGTATATGCATAGACATGCGGCGGGCAAACACAGCAATGAAGAGGCAGTACCACGTGATACCAACGCTGGATGACCTTCTCGCAAGGTTAAATGGCTCACGATGGTTTTCCCGGCTCGACATAAAAGATGCCTACCATCAGGTCGAATTACATGAGGCAAGCCGGTATATTACAACATTTATAACCCATGTGGGAATGTTCCGATATACTCGCCTGATGTTTGGAATATGTAGCGCGTCCGAATACTTTCAAAGGACCATCGAACAAATTCTTTGCACTTGTCCAAACACATTCAACTACCAAGACGATATTTTTATCCATGGGAAAACTGAAGAAGAGCACGATGCAGCCCTTGCATGTGCCCTTGAAACTTTGGAGGCCCACAACGTAATTCTCAATGTAAAGAAATGTAAATTCAAGGTCATCGAGACTGAATTCTTGGGCCATCATATCTCCCGAAATGGACTCATGCCAACTAATGACAAAATAACAGCAGTTTCGACATTCAGAGCCCCGAGGTCCTCAGAAGAGGTTCGAAGTTTTTTAGGCCTGATTGGATACGTTGGTAGGTTCATACCCGACCTGGCAACCAAAACTTACGAGCTTAGGCAACTGATCTCTGGCGGCAGTCCGTTTGTCTGGATGTCACAACACGAAATTGCGTTAAACCAACTGAAAAAGGCTGTATGCTCCTCCCCTGTATTGGGATATTTTGATAACATTCGGCGGACAAGAGTCATTGCCGACGCATCACCTGTTGGGTTGGGAGCGGTTTTGGTGCAATTTGAGGATGAAAATGACGATAAACCGATAATCATATCGTATGCCAGCAAAAGCTTGTCCGCGACAGAGAGGCGTTACTGCCAAACTGAAAAGGAGGCCTTAGCAATCATTTGGAGCGTCGAGAAATTCCGATTGTATCTTTTCGGAAGGGAGTTTGATCTTGAAACGGATCACCGTCCTCTCACAGCGATCTTCAAACCGACTTCTCAACCACCTGGACGGATTGAAAGGTGGGTTTTGAGACTCCAACCGTTCAAATTTCGAATAATTTACAAGCCAGGAAAGGATAACATTGCCGACTCTTTGTCTCGCCTCTCTGATCCAGACGATGACAAGGACACCGACTACTGTGACGATCGCCTATACATCAGTGCCGTTACGGAGTCTGTTGCAATCGATGTCTCTGAAATAAAAGAGGCATTAGAAACAGATTCCGAGTTGCTTTTGGTAAAGGATGCCTTACTAACGTCAGATTGGAATAACGAAACAATTAAAACTGGTGCAAAAGTATACATCCCATTCCAGAAAGATCTCGTTTTGCTGGAAGGATGCGTGATCCGTGGGTATCGATTAGTCATACCCAAACAACTGCGTTCACGAATGCTGCAACTTGCCCATGAAGGACACCCAGGAGAGACAGTAATGATATCCCGATTGCGCGACAGAGTGTGGTGGCCAGGAATGGACGATGAAGCAAGGAAATTCGTCAAGAGCTGTGAGGGTTGTCGAATAGTTGGAAAGTCTTCTCCACCAGAACCGATGCGGCGCCGATCGATGCCTAGTGAACCCTGGGTGGATGTAGCGATGGACTTCTTGGGCCCACTTCCGTCTAGTGAGTATCTACTAGTGGTTGTGGATTATTTCAGTCGGTATAAGGAAGTATGCATAATGAAAAAAATTACGTCAGAAGAAACCATAAAACACTTGGAACCGATCTTTGTCCGGCAAGGATACCCTAAGACGATAACACTGGATAACGGACGACAGTTCATCAGTAGAGACTTCGAGGATTACTGCTTCATAAGAAACATCACCCTAAACCATACTGCTCCCTATTGGCCTCAAGCGAACGGGGAGGTAGAACGACAAAATAGCTCACTCCTGAAACGCCTTAATATCAGTCAATCACTTAACCGGGATTGGAAAGAGGATCTCCTGCAGTACATGATGATGTATAACACAACTCCTCACTCAGTAACGGGCAAACCTCCTTCATTGTTGCTACAAAACAGAGTAATTCGATCAAAAATGCCATCCATAAAAGACCTTGACACAGTATCACCAGCAAATTCAGGAGTTCATGACAGAGATGCAATTCTCAAGCACAAGGGAAAGGAAAGAGAGGATTCCAGGCGCCACGCTAGACCATCGGATATTTGGGTAGGGGATAAAGTTTTATTGCAAAATCTCATTTCAGCAGGCAAACTAACCCCGACATTCGGACGAGTGGAAAACGAAGTGCTGGAGCGTATTGGGAGTCGGCTGAAAATGGCTGATCCTGTATCAGGAAGGATAATCGAAAGAAATGTAGCTCACGTAAAGAAGATAACCACGTCAGATGACACCGTTCCAGATACAGAAGAGTTTCCTGCAGACATCGAACAAGTTGGTGTTCAATGTCAGGATCCAGAATGTTCTTATGCCACGCGTCCTATCCGCCAAGCTAATCGGCCGTCATGGCAACATGACTACATCATCCATTCGACCAAGGATTCAAGCCAGTTGGGAAAAAAGGAGATGTGGTGAATTGGTCTCACATGATGGGATCGTAGCAAGCGGGGCAAAGAATGTATTAAACACGGCAGTTAATATCTGCGTCTCTTCGAGTACAGTCGTACTGTTGATAGTGTAGTAACTGACCAAATAAATTGATTATAAACCTAAACGAGCGTTACAGTTTTCCACAAATACAACAGGCACCACAGCTAGAATGAAAGATGTGAAGAGAAAGTGTTGAAAGGTCCGTCAGAGTGCGGCAGGTAGGAAAATTAACAGATGTTTTTGAAAATTGAGCGAAAGGGCATGTATCCAATGGTACTCGAACCATGGACGTCAATCTTTGCCTAACATCCCACTGCGGGGTAGGTTGTAGCGACGGAACAAGTCCGTCACTTCAACAGGCAAAAATTGACGCATGGAAAGCCGCTCATGTACCACTGTGGCTTGTATAGTTTATTCTTAGCGATCTATTGTGTGCACTCTGTTTACTGATGCGCACATGGGAGAGGAACTCTCTCCTTTTTTGGGTTTGTTTTGATTCGCACCGACTGACGATCAATAAAGTTTTTCTCGTCGTCTCCAACGTAGAGACCTCGGAGAGAAACATCGTGAAGCGATGCGATACTGGTCCCCACCAGTATAATTAATGGTTACCACCATTTATGGGTTTACATACATTAATTGTTATGTTATGTATTCTCCGTGCGAGGAGTAACGATTATGATGTAGAAGGAGATGTTCGCTCATCACCATGAGGCACCAAGAGTGAACAACAATGTTTTTGGCTAGAATGAAAGATGTGAAGAGAAAGTGTTGAAAGGTCCGTCAGAGTGCGGCAGGTAGGAAAATTAACAGATGTTTTTGAAAATTGAGCGAAAGGGCATGTATCCAATGGTACTCGAACTATGAACGTCAATCTTTGCCTAACATCCCACTGCGGGGTAGGTTGTAGCGACGGAACAAGTCCGCCACTTCAACAGGCAAAAATTGACGCATGGAAAGCCGCTCATGTACCACTGTGGCTTGTATAGTTTATTCTTAGCGATCTATTGTGTGCACTCTGTTTACTGATGCGCACATGGGAGAGGAACTCTCTCCTTTTTTGGGTTTGTTTTGATTCGCACCGACTGACGATCACTAAAGTTTTTCTCGTCGTCTCCAACGTAGAGACCTCGGAGAGAAACATCGTGAAGCGATGCGATACTGGTCCCCACCAGTATAATTAATGGTTACCACCATTTATGGGTTTACATACATTAATTGTTATGTTATGTATTCTCCGTGCGAGGAGTAACGATTATGATGTAGAAGGAGCTGTTCGCTCATCACCATGAGGCACCAAGAGTGAACAACAATGTTTTTGGCTAGAATGAAAGATGTGAAGAGAAAGTGTTGAAAGGTCCGTCAGAGTGCGGCAGGTAGGAAAATTAACAGATGTTTTTGAAAATTGAGCGAAAGGGCATGTATCCAATGGTACTCGAACCATGGACGTCAATCTTTGCCTAACATCAAACTCGGGGTAGGTTGTAGCGACGGAACAAGTCCGCCACTTCAACAGGCAAAAATTGACGCATGGAAAGCCGCTCATGTACCACTGTGGCTTGTATAGTTTATTCTTAGCGATCTATTGTGTGCACTCTGTTTACTGATGCGCACATGGGAGAGGAACTCTCTCCTTTTTTGGGTTTGTTTTAATTCGCACCGACTGACGATCACTAAAGTTTTTCTCGTCGTCTCCAACGTAGAGACCTCGGAGAGAAACATCGTGAAGCGATGCGATACTGGTCCCCACCAGTATAATTAATGGTTACCACCATTTATGGGTTTACATACATTAATTGTTATGTTATGTATTCTCCGTGCGAGGAGTAACGATTATGATGTAGAAGGAGATGTTCGCTCATCACCATGAGGCACCAAGAGTGAACAACAATGTTTTTGGCTAGAATGAAAGATGTGAAGAGAAAGTGTTGAAAGGTCCGTCAGAGTGCGACAGGTAGGAAAATTAACAGATGTTTTTGAAAATTGAGCGAAAGGACATGTATCCAATGGTACTCGAACTATGGACGTCAATCTTTGCCTAACATCCCACTGCGGGGTAGGTTGTAGCGACGGAACAAGTCCGCCACTTCAACAGGCAAAAATTGACGCATGGAAAGCCGCTCATGTACCACTGTGGCTTGTATAGTTTATTCTTTGCGATCTATTGTGTGCGCTCTGTTTACTGATGCGCACATGGGAGAGGAACTCTCTCCTTTTTTGGGTTTGTTTTGATTCGCACCGACTGACGATCACTAAAATTTTTCTCGTCGTCTCCAACGTAGAGACCTCGGAGAGAAACATCGTGAAGCGATGCGATACTGGTCCCCACCAGTATAATTAATGGTTACCACCATTTATGGGTTTACATACATTAATTGTTATGTTATGTATTCTCCGTGCGAGGAGTAACGATTATGATGTAGAAGGAGATGTTCGCTCATCACCATGAGGCACCAAGAGTGAACAACAATGTTTTTGGCTTCAATGAAAGATGTGAAGAGAAAGTGTTGAAAGGTCCGTCAGAGTGCGACAGGTAGGAAAATTAACAGATGTTTTTGAAAATTGAGCGAAAGGGCATGTATCCAATGGTACTCGAACCATGGACGTCAATCTTTGCCTAACATCCCACTGCGGGGTAGGTTGTAGCGACGGAACAAGTCCGCCACTTCAACAGGCAAAAATGTCCGGTTGGAAGACGCTCATGTACCACTGTGGCTTGTATAGTTATTCTAGCGATCTATTGTGTGCACTCTGTTTACTGGTGCGCACATGGGAGAGGAACTCTTTCCTTTTTTGGGTTTGTTTTGATTCGCACCGACTGACGATCACTAAAGTTTTTCTCGTCGTCTCCAACGTAGAGACCTCGGAGAGAAACATCGTGAAGCGATGCGATACTGGTCCCCACCAGTATAATTAATGGTTACCACCATTTATGGGTTTACATACATTAATTGTTATGTTATGTATTCTCCGTGCGAGGAGTAACGATTATGATGTAGAAGGAGATGTTCGCTCATCACCATGAGGCACCAAGAGTGAACAACAATGTTTTTGGCTAGAATGAAAGATGTGAAGAGAAAGTGTTGAAAGGTCCGTCAGAGTGCGACAGGTAGGAAAATTAACAGATGTTTTTGAAAATTGAGCGAAAGGGCATGTATCCAATGGTACTCGAACCATGGACGTCAATCTTTGCCTAACATCCCACTGCGGGGTAGGTTGTAGCGACGGAACAAGTCCGCCACTTCAACAGGCAAAAATGTCCGGTTGGAAGACGCTCATGTACCACTGTGGCTTGAATAGTTATTCTAGCGATCTATTGTGTGCACTCTGTTTACTGGTGCGCACATGGGAGAGGAACTCTTTCCTTTTTTGGGTTTGTTTTGATTCGCACCGACTGACGATCACTAAAGTTTTTCTCGTCGTCTCCAACGTAGAGACCTCGGAGAGAAACATCGTGAAGCGATGCGATACTGGTCCCCACCAGTATAATTAATGGTTACCACCATTTATGGGTTTACATACATTAATTGTTATGTTATGTATTCTCCGTGCGAGGAGTAACGATTATGATGTAGAAGGAGCTGTTCGCTCATCACCATGAGGCACCAAGAGTGAACAACAATGTTTTTGGCTAGAATGAAAGATGTGAAGAGAAAGTGTTGAAAGGTCCGTCAGAGTGCGACAGGTAGGAAAATTAACAGATGTTTTTGAAAATTGAGCGAAAGGGCATGTATCCAATGGTACTCGAACTATGGACGTCAATCTTTGCCAAACATCCCACTGCGGGGTAGGTTGTAGCGACGGAACAAGTCCGCCACTTCAACAGGCAAAAATTGACGCATGGAAAGCCGCTCATGTACCACTGTGGCTTGTATAGTTTATTCTTAGCGATCTATTGTGTGCACTCTGTTTACTGATGCGCACATGGGAGAGGAACTCTCTCCTTTTTTGGGTTTGTTTTGATTCGCACCGACTGACGATCACTAAAGTTTTTCTCGTCGTCTCCAACGTAGAGACCTCGGAGAGAAACATCGTGAAGCGATGCGATACTGGTCCCCACCAGTATAATTAATGGTTACCACCATTTATGGGTTTACATACATTAATTGTTATGTTATGTATTCTCCGTGCGAGGAGTAACGATTATGATGTAGAAGGAGATGTTCGCTCATCACCATGAGGCACCAAGAGTGAACAACAATGTTTTTGGCTAGAATGAAAGATGTGAAGAGAAAGTGTTGAAAGGTCCGTCAGAGTGCGGCAGGTAGGAAAATTAACAGATGTTTTTGAAAATTGAGCGAATGGGCATGTATCCAATGGTACTCGAACCATGGACGTCAATCTTTGCCTAACATCCCACTGTGGGGTAGGTTGTAACGACGGAACAAGTCCGCCACTTTAACAGGCAAAAATTGACGCATGGAAAGCCGCTCATGTACCACTGGGGCTTGTATAGTTTATTCTTAGCGATCTATTGTGTGCACTCTGTTTACTGATGCGCACATCTTTCATTCTAGCCAAAAACATTGTTGTTCACTCTTGGTGCCTCATGGAGATGAGCGAACATCTCCTTCTACATCATAATCGTTACTCCTCGCACGGAGAATACATAACATAACAGTTAATGTATGTAAACCCATAAATGGTGGTAACCATTAATTATACTGGTGGGGACCAGTATCGCATCGCTTCACGATGTTTCTCTCCGAGGTCTCTACGTTGGAGACGACGAGAAAAACTTTAGTGATCGTCAGTCGGTGCGAATCAAAACAAACCCAAAAAAGGAGAGAGTTCCTCTCGCATGTGCGCATCAGTAAACAGAGTGCACACAATAGATCGCTTAGAATAAACTATACAAGCCACAGTGGTACATGAGCGGCTTTCCATGCGTCAATTTTTGCCTGTTGAAGTGGCGGACTTGTTCCGTCGCTACAACCTACCCCGCAGTGGGATGTTAGGCAAAGATTGACGTCCATGGTTCGAGTACCATTGGATACATGCCCTTTCGCTCAATTTTCAAAAACATCTGTTAATTTTCCTACCTGTCGCACTCTGACGGACCTTTCAACACTTTCTCTTCACATCTTTCATTCTAGCCAAAAACATTGTTGTTCTCTCTTGGTGCCTCATGGTGATGAGCGAACATCTCCTTCTACATCATAAATTGCATGTTATGACCAATTATTTACATTATATATAATAAATACTGGGTTTGGAGGGAGCATCAGGGTATCATTCAAGCTGAAACTGGACGATGGTTTGATTGACTGCCTGAGTCTAGGAGGGAATGAACAGTATCATTTTCTTTATCCTACCAATTTATACTCCAACAGCTTCAGTGAGAGTGACGCGCCCTTCTTAACAAGCCATCCAGTAGAAAGCTGCGAATTGGATTATTCGATTTGTTGGATCGTATCGTTGAAAGGAGATTCTTATTTTCCTGTGGATTTCGTGTGAGTGTCTCTGCTTACGGGTCCACCCCTCCGTTTTTGGCCCTTCAAACAGCGATAATGTGAATTCAGATCGGTGGCTCAAATTGATCTTGCTATTGAGTGGAGCTGCACCCAAGCCAACGGAATGAAGGGATGGTGGCTACCTTACATACATACATACATATTTTGAAAAACGGATCATATTAACTAAAAATATTCACAAAATTGTGAAAATTCAAATTTCATCAAATTTTAGCTCCCGTTCATAAAATTTGCACACTGATTTGAAAATAAGGATGAGAAAAGTCTGATCCTCCAACTTTCTATCATTTCTGTAGTTATCAATGATGATTTGATGTCAATATGTTGATTAAGCTTCCACATATCAAATCTGTACATTGGTTTGGTAATTGAACTGAGAAAAGTCTTATCCTCCAACTAGCATACAACTGCTCCCGATACAAGTTCTGAGGCTAACTACAGAAATCTGCCTCGGGGGATGGAAATCGCCTCAAATCGTGAATTTGATGAAATTTGTAAGCACGAATGCACGTAATCAATAAAAACCCGACATGAAAATAAGAAATGAAGAGGAATAGTCCTTCTACATTTTCCAAATTAATTTTGGCAGCCCAATTAATCAAATTTAGCATACCTAGCCTTAGTAAGTCATCGAGGCTTAGATTTCTAACGAAGGAACAAGTGAACTAAGCTTAAACATTGATAGCCAAAGCTCTAATGGAGAGATTTGTGTACATATTCTGAAAAACGGATCATGTTTACTAACAATTTGAATGAAAAAAGTCTTATCCTCCCACTTCACCTTATTTTGTGAACATCTCGGAAAACCTTCGTGTATCAATGATGTTTTGATGTCAAAATGTTCATTAAGCTTTCACATATCAAACCTGTACATTGGTTTGGGAATTGAACTGAGAAAAGTCTTATCCTCCAACTTGCAAACAACTGCTCCCGATACAAGTTCTGAGGCTAACTACAGAAATCTGCCTCGAGGGATGGAAATCGCCTCAAATCGTGAATTTGATGAAATTTGTAAGCACGAATGCACGTAATCAATAAAAACCCGACATGAAAATAAGAAATGAAGAGGAATAGTCCTTTTACATTTTCCAAATTAGTTTTGACAGCCCAATTAATCAAATTTAGCATACCTAGCCTTAGTAAATCACCGAGGCTTAGATTTCTAACGAAGGAACAAGTAAACTAAGCCTGACTGATAGCCTAAGCTCGAATGGAGAGATTTGTGTACATATTTTGAAAAACGGATCATATATGTAAATTAATGTTCCATTTGGTTCTAAAAATGTCAGTGACTGGATCGGATGTTGACGCACGCATTGTTTTTGTTTTCAGTGACCAACCAGTGGATGTCAGATGTGTTTTGTACATGCATATACTAATCCAAATGGTTAATACTACTGTAGCTGCAACAGAGGGACTCTTCCGATGAGAGTGTGATCAGCTGTGCCACAGATAAACGTAATATCTTCGTTAACTGTCCTGCTTATAGTATTATTTATAATGAAATTATTTTAAAAGATTATTATTTTATTATTTTTGGTTGTGATATGATAATTTTTTATTGCATCTAGTTTTATTTCATTAACAAAAATCACTGTTGAGATGAGATATACAGAGTTGACAGATATATATGTACGAATGTAATTGTTAAAATGATTTTATATCATAGTGCCCCTTCATTATATTTTATATATGATACTACTAGCTGAACCCGGTGCATCATGCAGCACTGTGTGCCATTTGGTAATTGTCTGATTTAACAATTCAATCCTTGTCATTACTCTATTTAACCCACGATATCATTAAATTTGATAATATTGTTTTATTGATTTTACTTCATAGATGATTTATACATTACTGATTGTTTTTCATGTCCATTTGTTTTTAACTTCCTTTTGCAAAACACTCACCTGTTGCGAAATTTGAGGTCCGCACACCAATGAGTACAGTTCGAGCGAACGCGGGGTATAGAAAACAAAAATTTCTCCCTATTTCTGCCGACAAGCAAACTATTTAGAGATGGTTTGTGACTGTTTGTGATAGCTTAATTAAAAACGCACTTATCTGGTAATTTTTAATTATGAGTTGTTAGTATCCAACAGTCAGTATACCAGCATGGTATAATTTTCATCATATCATCATTGTATATTATTATAATCGTATTAAAATAATTTATAAAAAATAATAATAATAATAATAATTTAATTTCATCTGCCTCAAGGTTACAAGAAAGTTGATTCCAGATAGTACATAAATTTTATTGAAAATTATCTTATGGTGTTTTCCTTTTAATTAAGATCATTGGATATTATAAAAATGAATAAATGCTCTTGAATTCTGCTGATTCTGTTTATCCATATCACATGAATACATACATAATGTTGATTCATGTTAAATAAATGTTTCGGGTTTATTTAATTGCAATATGACCTTCACATTCCAGAATTACATTCAGCTGCCAATGATTGAGCTGTAGAGATGCACCAAGCTGCATATTATTATAAATTTTTTTTCCGAATCTTTTCGAATCATTTTGCCAGCCGTACACGGAGCATGTCGTCCAAGAAGACGCTGTTGCAAATGATTCGGAAGGAGCCACGTTTGAAAAAATTGAATCCGTTCGTCTTTTTCGTCAATTTTCTTTTTGTTATTTCGTTAGTCAGTGTTACGTTTACAAGTTTAATACGGAGTCTTTTCTTGTTTAGATCGTGATATGTGGCATTTATGTGCTATGAAAGTTTTCCGAAGAAGATTTCTCGAACCAAAAATAAGAAGCTATTGTATTGTTCCTGTGTGTTAGAGTGATATAACTTTACTCCTTTTGAAGCATTTCACCAGCCGTGCAAGGATCATGTCGTCCATAGATACGCTGTTGACACTGCCTCAAAATGTGTTACATTTTCAAGTTTGCTTCCTCTTTCTCTCAGTTCATGTCCACTTTTTTGTATGGTGTCGTTTCGTCTTTTTGATATCAATTATACATTCTGGACATGTGAGTTTTTTTTTGTATTTTTTTCTAAAACTAAACCAGTCAAGGTCAAAACCCTCTCAGAATCAATTAAACCTCAATTTAATATTTCGTTTAAAAATCTGAAGAAACCATATTTTGTGAACATTTCGAGAAAACCTTGGTGTATCAATGATGTTTTGATGTCAAAATGTTCATTAAGCTTTCACATATCAAACCTGTACATTGGTTTGGGAATTGAACTGAGAAAAGTCTTATCCTCCAACTTGCAAACAACTGCTCCCCATACAAGTTCTGAGGCTAACTACAGAAATCTGCCTCGAGGGATGGAAATCGCCTCAAATCGTGAATTTGATGAAATTTGTAAGCACGAATGCACGTAATCAATAAAAACCCGACATGAAAATAAGAAATGAAGAGGAATAGTCCTTTTACATTTTCCAAATTAGTTTTGACAGCCCAATTAATCAAATTTAGCATACCTAGCCTTAGTAAATCACCGAGGCTTAGATTTCTAACGAAGGAACAAGTAAACTAAGCCTGACTGATAGCCTAAGCTCGAATGGAGAGATTTGTGTACATATTTTGAAAAACGGATCATATATGTAAATTAATGTTCCATTTGGTTCTAAAAATGTCAGTGACTGGATCGGATGTTGACGCACGCATTGTTTTTGTTTTCAGTGACCAACCAGTGGATGTCAGATGTGTTTTGTACATGCATATACTAATCCAAATGGTTAATACTACTGTAGCTGCAACAGAGGGACTCTTCCGATGAGAGTGTGATCAGCTGTGCCACAGATAAACGTAATATCTTCGTTAACTGTCCTGCTTATAGTATTATTTATAATGAAATTATTTTAAAAGATTATTATTTTATTATTTTTGGTTGTGATATGATAATTTTTTATTGCATCTAGTTTTATTTCATTAACAAAAATCACTGTTGAGATGAGATATACAGAGTTGACAGATATATATGTACGAATGTAATTGTTAAAATGATTTTATATCATAGTGCCCCTTCATTATATTTTATATATGATACTACTAGCTGAACCCGGTGCATCATGCAGCACTGTGTGCCATTTGGTAATTGTCTGATTTAACAATTCAATCCTTGTCATTACTCTATTTAACCCACGATATCATTAAATTTGATAATATTGTTTTATTGATTTTACTTCATAGATGATTTATACATTACTGATTGTTTTTCATGTCCATTTGTTTTTAACTTCCTTTTGCAAAACACTCACCTGTTGCGAAATTTGAGGTCCGCACACCAATGAGTACAGTTCGAGCGAACGCGGGGTATAGAAAACAAAAATTTCTCCCTATTTCTGCCGACAAGCAAACTATTTAGAGATGGTTTGTGACTGTTTGTGATAGCTTAATTAAAAACGCACTTATCTGGTAATTTTTAATTATGAGTTGTTAGTATCCAACAGTCAGTATACCAGCATGGTATAATTTTCATCATATCATCATTGTATATTATTATAATCGTATTAAAATAATTTATAAAAAATAATAATAATAATAATAATTTAATTTCATCTGCCTCAAGGTTACAAGAAAGTTGATTCCAGATAGTACATAAATTTTATTGAAAATTATCTTATGGTGTTTTCCTTTTAATTAAGATCATTGGATATTATAAAAATGAATAAATGCTCTTGAATTCTGCTGATTCTGTTTATCCATATCACATGAATACATACATAATGTTGATTCATGTTAAATAAATGTTTCGGGTTTATTTAATTGCAATATGACCTTCACATTCCAGAATTACATTCAGCTGCCAATGATTGAGCTGTAGAGATGCACCAAGCTGCATATTATTATAATTTTTTTTTCCGAATCTTTTCGAATCATTTTGTCAGCCGTACACGGAGCATGTCGTCCAAGAAGACGCTGTTGCAAATGATTCGGAAGGAGCCACGTTTGAAAAAATTGAATCCGTTCGTCTTTTTCGTCAATTTTCTTTTTGTTATTTCGTTAGTCAGTGTTACGTTTACAAGTTTAATACGGAGTCTTTTCTTGTTTAGATCGTGATATGTGGCATTTATGTGCTATGAAAGTTTTCCGAAGAAGATTTCTCGAACCAAAAATAAGAAGCTATTGTATTGTTCCTGTGTGTTAGAGTGATATAACTTTACTCCTTTTGAAGCATTTCACCAGCCGTGCAAGGATCATGTCGTCCATAGATACGCTGTTGACACTGCCTCAAAATGTGTTACATTTTCAAGTTTGCTTCCTCTTTCTCTCAGTTCATGTCCACTTTTTTGTATGGTGTCGTTTCGTCTTTTTGATATCAATTATACATTCTGGACATGTGAGTTTTTTTTTGTATTTTTTTCTAAAACTAAACCAGTCAAGGTCAAAACCCTCTCAGAATCAATTAAACCTCAATTTAATATTTCGTTTAAAAATCTGAAGAAACCATATTTTGTGAACATTTCGAGAAAACCTTGGTGTATCAATGATGTTTTGATGTCAAAATGTTCATTAAGCTTTCACATATAAAACCTGTACATTGGTTTGGGAATTGAACTGAGAAAAGTCTTATCCTCCAACTTGAATACAACTGCTTCCGAAAATTCAAATTTTAGCTCCCGTCCATCAAATCTGCAAACTGGTTTGAAAATAAGGATAAGAAAAGTCTAATCCTCCATCTCTCTAACATTTTTTTTAGTTATCCTCCAAACGCTTGTATGCAATATGGAAAAAAAACCTGATGAATTCATATTTTGTGAATAACTTGAGAACTACTGAAGGTATCGATGTTAAGCTCCTGCACATCAATTTGTACTTTGGTTTGTAAATTAGAATGAGAATTTATGTTTTTTTTTCACAGGTAAGGTTTATGGATATATATATATATATATATATATATATATATATATATATATATATATATATATATATATATATATCAAAAGTAAAATAATAAATAATCAGTGTTGAAAATTTTCCCGAAAACAAAATCGATTGGAAGTTCCTGACTTTTCCGAAACATCACCAAATTAAAAACTAGAAGGGACAGCCCAATGGGGTTGTACGCAAAGTTGACGTAGGACTACGAAGCAATGTGCAATCTAGATCGCTTGATTGTTTAAAGAGTGGCCGAAATTGGTTTTCTTCCAAATCGAATTCCCATACACCTTTATTGATATAGCCTGTCTTGGTATTTACTTTCATACATCTTGCTTTCACTGCAAATAATATGTATGACATATGATATAAAGATACTCTATATCACGTAATATTCCTTGTAGTGCGAATGAGTTATTGGTCATTAGGGAAACTTTTACCCAAGAGACTGGTTTCGTTCACCTCCAATTGCATACGGTTTCTACGGCCTATGTGTACAACACTGCTAATGTCGAAAACATTACGGCTTCGGCACACGAAACATATTTTTCGCAATCAAACACCCCAAAACCAAGCCCCCAAAGACATGTCAACTCTCTTTTCAGTTGTTTTGATGACCATTTTGGGTTCAAGGGAACAGCTACGGCCACCACCTCATTTCGTCATGAGGATGGTTTACTTGACCACGGCTTCGGTTCGCTCGGAAACCTCGTGTTTCGCTAGCTCTCCCGGCAGCATGATCGAGAGGCGTTTTGAGTTTCCACCTTGCTGCAGATGGTAGTGGTCTATTTGGGGATTCAAAGTCTATTATTGCCGATAGACGTCTAGGTCGAAATAGTGCCGATTGAACGATAGACCAGCATTGGGAAGTAAATATGTAAGAAAATTCTATTGTTAACTCTCTAGATAGCATTTGGTGGCCCTAAAAGGACCGCTTGGTTTTAATAATGATACGGCCCTGGTTTTATTTTCTCCGATGGTTGAAAGGGCCACAATGTCTAACGCGTAGAAGATAACTATGGAAAGACATATTTGCAGCCATATGCTGCGACATTTCACTTTCTCAAAATTATTTAATTCCTACTGAATGATTGAAATTTCAAACAGCACAAGAGAAATATTCAACCAAACAAACTCTTTAATAAGCAAGCTGATTTGGTCGTTCTGAAAGTCACGGATATAGTTGACGGGAAAGAAACATTGTTCGCGATTGAACTTGGGTTTGCGATTCCACTTAGATTTTTCGGGAAAATTTTGTCTTGTTACGGGACGGCTATTTCCCGCCAACTCGCAGGCTTCAGCAGCCATGTTTCTCGCAGCGAGGTTGACAGGAGCATCCGCAAGAGCAAACTGCACCATCGCCTGTCTGGGCAACGACTGCTCGCCAGTACACCCTCCCGGGTGCTTGCTGCCGCTAACTGCGTAGCATCAGCCACTGCACAGCTCCACGACTGTTGTAAGACTGAGTCAAAATTCTGCCAAGAGTTGGTATGTTATGGCGTCGGATACTATTGCACAAAAGAAGGCGGTACCAACGAAGGCAGTGTGATTCAAATTGCATCAAAGGGGACGAAATTTAGTCATTGTGCCACAGTAATTAGTTCTAATTAGTGCAAACTAGACGGATGATTTTCTTAACAGAAATGTGCCTAATTTTCTTGCCACTGACAGCAACTAGCTGATGTTTTTGAAAATTGAGCGAAAGGGCATGTATCCAATGGTACTCGAACCATGGACGTCAATCTTTGCCTAACATCCCACTGTGGGGTAGGTTGTAGCGACGGAACAAGTCCGCCACTTCAACAGGCAAAAATTGACGCATGGAAAGCCGCTCATGTACCACTGGGGCTTGTATAGTTTATTCTTAGCGATCTATTGTGTGCACTCTGTTTACTGATGCGCACATGGGAGACTCTTCGCACGGAGAATACATAACATAACAATTAATGTATGTAAACCTATAAATGGTGGTTACCATTAATTATACTGGTGGGGACCAGTATCGCATCGCTTCACGATGTTTCTCTCCGAGGTCTCTACGTTGGAGACGACGAGAAAAACTTTAGTGATCGTCAGTCGGTGCGAATCAAAACAAACCCAAAAAAGGAGAGAGTTCCTCTCCCATGTGCGCATCAGTAAACAGAGTGCACACAATAGATCGCTAAGAATAAACTATACAAGCCACAGTGGTACATGAGCGGCTTTCCATGCGTCAATTTTTGCCTGTTGAAGTGGCGGACTTGTTCCGTCGCTACAACCTACCCCGCAGTGGGATGTTAGGCAAAGATTGACGTCCATGGTTCGAGTACCATTGGATACATGCCCTTCGCTCAATTTTCAAAAACATCTGTTAATTTTCCTATCTGTCGCACTCTGACGGACCTTTCAACACTTTCTCTTCACATCTTTCATTCTAGCCAAAAACATTGTTGTTCACTCTTGGTGCCTCATGGTGATGAGCGAACATCTCCTTCTACATCATAATCGTTACTCCTCGCACGGAGAATACATAACATAACAATTAATGTATGTAAACCCATAAATGGTGGTAACCATTAATTATACTGGTGGGGACCAGTATCGCATCGCTTCACGATGTTTCTCTCCGAGGTCTCTACGTTGGAGACGACGAGAAAAACTTTAGTGATCGTCAGTCGGTGCGAATCAAAACAAACCCAAAAAAGGAGAGAGTTCCTCTTCAATTCCCAAACCAATGTACAGGTTTGATATGTGAAAGCTTAATGAACATTTTGACATCAAAACATCATTGATACACCAAGGTTTTCTCGAAATGTTCACAAAATATGGTTTCTTCAGATTTTTAAACGAAATATTAAATTGAGGTTTAATTGATTCTGAGAGGGTTTTGACCTTGACTGGTTTAGTTTAAGAAAAAAATACAAAAAAAAACTCACACCGGGTTCAGCTAGTAGTATCATATATAAAATATAATGAAGGGGCACTATGATATAAAATCATTTTAACAATTACATTCGTACATATATATCTGTCAACTCTGTATATCTCATCTCAACAGTGATTTTTGTTAAAGAAATAAAACTAGATGCAATAAAAAATTATCATATCACAACCAAAAATAATAAAATAATAATCTTTTAAAATAATTTCATTAAAAATAATACTATAAGCAGGACAGTTAACGAAGATATTACGTTTATCTGTGGCACAGCTGATCACACTCTCATCGGAAGAGTCCCTCTGTTGCAGCTACAGTAGTATTAACCATTTGGATTAGTATATGCATGTACAAAACACATCTGACATCCACTGGTTGGTCACTGAAAACAAAAACAATGCGTGCGTCAACATCCGATCCAGTCACTGACATTTTTAGAACCAAATGGAACATTAATTTACATATATGATCCGTTTTTCAAAATATGTACACAAATCTCTCCATTTGAGCATAGGCTATCAATGTTTAAGCTTAGTTTACTTGTTCCTTCGTTAGAAATCTAAGCCTCGGTGATTTACTAAGGCTAGGTATGCTAAATTTGATTAATTGGGCTGTCAAAACTAATTTGGAAAATGTAAAAGGACTATTCCTCTTCATTTCTTATTTTCATGTCGGGTTTTTATTGATTACGTGCATTCGTGCTTACAAATTTCATCAAATTCACGATTTGAGGCGATTTCCATCCCCCGAGGCAGATTTTTGTAGTTAGCCTCAGAACTTGTATCGGGAGCAGTTGTTTGCAAGTTGGAGGATAAGACTTTTCTCAGTTCAATTACCAAACCAACGTACAGGTTTGATATGTGGAAGCTTAATGAACATTTTGACATCAAAACATCATTGATACACGAAGGTTTTCCGAGATGTTCACAAAATAAGGTGAAGTGGGAGGATAAGACTTTTTCATTCAAATTGTTAGTAAACATGATCCGTTTTTCAGAATATGTACACAAATCTCTCCATTAGAGCTTTGGCTATCAATGTTTAAGCTTAGTTCACTTGTTCCTTCGTTAGAAATCTAAGCCTCGATGACTTACTAAGGCTAGGTATGCTAAATTTGATTAATTGGGCTGCCAAAATTAATTTGGAAAATGTAGAAGGACTATTCCTCTTCATTTCTTATTTATTATTATGTCGGGTTTTATTGATTACGTGCATTCGTGCTTACAAATTTCATCAAATTCACGATTTGAGGCGATTTCCATCCCCGAGGCAGATTTCTGTAGTTAGCCTCAGAACTTGTATCGGGAGCAGTTGTATGCTAGTTGGAGGATAAGACTTTTCTCAGTTCAATTACCAAACCAATGTACAGATTTGATATGTGGAAGCTTAATGAACATATTGACATCAAATCATCATTGATAACTACAGAAATGATAGAAAGTTGGAGGATCAGACTTTTCTCATCCTTATTTTCAAATCAGTGTGCAAATTTTATGAACGGGAGCTAAAATTTGATGAAATTTGAATTTTCACAATTTTGTGAATATTTTTAGTTAATATGATCCGTTTTTCAAAATATGTATGTATGTATGTAAGGTAGCCACCATCCCTTCATTCCCTTGGCTTGGATGCAGCTCTACTCAATAGCAAGATCAATTTGAGCCACCGATCTGAATTCACATTATCGCTGTATGAAGGGCCAAAAACGGAGGGGTGGACCCGTAAGCAGAGACACTCACACGAAATCCACAGGAAAATAAGAATCTCCTTTCAACGATACGATCCAACAAATCGAATAATCCAATTCGCAGCTTTCTACTGGATGGCTTGTTAAGAAGGGCGCGTCACTCTCACTGAAACTGTTGGAGTATAAATTGGTAGGATAAAGAAAATGATACTGTTCATTCCCTCCTAGACTCAGGCAGTCAATCAAACCATCGTCCAGTTTCAGCTTGAATGATACCCTGATGCTCCCTCCAAACCCAGTATTTATTATATATAATGTAAATAATTGGTCATAACATGCAATTTATGATGTAGAAGGAGATGTTCGCTCATCAGCATGAGGCACCAAGAGAGAACAACAATTTTTTTGGCTAGAATGAAAGATGTGAAGAGAAAGTGTTGAAAGGTCCGTCAGAGTGCGACAGGTAGGAAAATTAACAGATGTTTTTGAAAATTGAGCGAAAGGGCATGTATCCAATGGTACTCGAACCATGGACGTCAATCTTTGCCTAACATCCCACTGCGGGGTAGGTTGTAGCGACGGAACAAGTCCGCCACTTCAACAGGCAAAAATTGACGCATGGAAAGCCGCTCATGTACCACTGTGGCTTGTATAGTTTATTCTTAGCGATCTATTGTGTGCACTCTGTTTACTGATGCGCACATGGGAGACTCTTCGCACGGAGAATACATAACATAACAATTAATGTATGTAAACCTATAAATGGTGGTTACCATTAATTATACTGGTGGGGACCAGTATCGCATCGCTTCACGATGTTTCTCTCCGAGGTCTCTACGTTGGAGACGACGAGAAAAACTTTAGTGATCGTCAGTCGGTGCGAATCAAAACAAACCCAAAAAAGGAGAGAGTTCCTCTCCCATGTGCGCATCAGTAAACAGAGTGCACACAATAGATCGCTAAGAATAAACTATACAAGCCACAGTGGTACATGAGCGGCTTTCCATGCGTCAATTTTTGCCTTGGATTGACGTCCATGGTTCGAGTACCATTGGATACATGCCCTTTCGCTCAATTTTCAAAAACATCTGTTAATTTTCCTACCTGTCGCACTCTGACGGACCTTTCAACACTTTCTCTTCACATCTTTCATTCTAGCCAAAAACATTGTTGTTCTCTCTTGGTGCCTCATGGTGATGAGCGAACATCTCCTTCTACATCATAAATTGCATGTTATGACCAATTATTTACATTATATATAATAAATACTGGGTTTGGAGGGAGCATCAGGGTATCACTCAAGCTGAAACTGGACGATGGTTTGATTGACTGCCTGAGTCTAGGAGGGAATGAACAGTATCATTTTCTTTATCCTACCAATTTATACTCCAACAGTTTCAGTGAGAGTGACGCGCCCTTCTTAACAAGCCATCCAGTAGAAAGCTGCGAATTGGATTATTCGATTTGTTGGATCGTATCGTTGAAAGGAGATTCTTATTTTCCTGTGGATTTCGTGTGAGTGTCTCTGCTTACGGGTCCACCCCTCCGTTTTTGGCCCTTCATACAGCGATAATGTGAATTCAGATCGGTGGCTCAAATTGATCTTGCTATTGAGTAGAGCTGCATCCAAGCCAAGGGAATGAAGGGATGGTGGCTACCTTACATACATACATACATATTTTGAAAAACGGATCATATTAACTAAAAATATTCACAAAATTGTGAAAATTCAAATTTCATCAAATTTTAGCTCCCGTTCATAAAATTTGCACACTGATTTGAAAATAAGGATGAGAAAAGTCTGATCCTCCAACTTTCTATCATTTCTGTAGTTATCAATGATGATTTGATGTCAATATGTTCATTAAGCTTCCACATATCAAATCTGTACATTGGTTTGGTAATTGAACTGAGAAAAGTCTTATCCTCCAACTAGCATACAACTGCTCTCGATACAAGTTCTGAGGCTAACTACAGAAATCTGCCTCGGGGGATGGAAATCGCCTCAAATCGTGAATTTGATGAAATTTGTAAGCACGAATGCACGTAATCAATAAAAACCCGACATAATAATAAATAAGAAATGAAGAGGAATAGTCCTTCTACATTTTCCAAATTAATTTTGGCAGCCCAATTAATCAAATTTAGCATACCTAGCCTTAGTAAGTCATCGAGGCTTAGATTTCTAACGAAGGAACAAGTGAACTAAGCTTAAACATTGATAGCCAAAGCTCTAATGGAGAGATTTGTGTACATATTCTGAAAAACGGATCATGTTTACTAACAATTTGAATGAAAAAAGTCTTATCCTCCCACTTCACCTTATTTTGTGAACATCTCGGAAAACCTTCGTGTATCAATGATGTTTTGATGTCAAAATGTTCATTAAGCTTCCACATATCAAACCTGTACGTTGGTTTGGTAATTGAACTGAGAAAAGTCTTATCCTCCAACTTGCAAACAACTGCTCCCGATACAAGTTCTGAGGCTAACTACAAAAATCTGCCTCGGGGGATGGAAATCGCCTCAAATCGTGAATTTGATGAAATTTGTAAGCACGAATGCACGTAATCAATAAAAACCCGACATGAAAATAAGAAATGAAGAGGAATAGTCCTTTTACATTTTCCAAATTAGTTTTGACAGCCCAATTAATCAAATTTAGCATACCTAGCCTTAGTAAATCACCGAGGCTTAGATTTCTAACGAAGGAACAAGTAAACTAAGCCTGACTGATAGCCTAAGCTCGAATGGAGAGATTTGTGTACATATTTTGAAAAACGGATCATATATGTAAATTAATGTTCCATTTGGTTCTAAAAATGTCAGTGACTGGATCGGATGTTGACGCACGCATTGTTTTTGTTTTCAGTGACCAACCAGTGGATGTCAGATGTGTTTTGTACATGCATATACTAATCCAAATGGTTAATACTACTGTAGCTGCAACAGAGGGACTCTTCCGATGAGAGTGTGATCAGCTGTGCCACAGATAAACGTAATATCTTCGTTAACTGTCCTGCTTATAGTATTATTTATAATGAAATTATTTTAAAAGATTATTATTTTATTATTTTTGGTTGTGATATGATAATTTTTTATTGCATCTAGTTTTATTTCATTAACAAAAATCACTGTTGAGATGAGATATACAGAGTTGACAGATATATATGTACGAATGTAATTGTTAAAATGATTTTATATCATAGTGCCCCTTCATTATATTTTATATATGATACTACTAGCTGAACCCGGTGCATCATGCAGCACTGTGTGCCATTTGGTAATTGTCTGATTTAACAATTCAATCCTTGTCATTACTCTATTTAACCCACGATATCATTAAATTTGATAATATTGTTTTATTGATTTTACTTCATAGATGATTTATACATTACTGATTGTTTTTCATGTCCATTTGTTTTTTAACTTCCTTTTGCAAAACACTCACCTGTTGCGAAATTTGAGGTCCGCACACCAATGAGTACAGTTCGAGCGAACGCGGGGTGTAGAAAACAAAAATTTCTCCCTATTTCTGCCGACAAGCAAACTATTTAGAGATGGTTTGTGACTGTTTGTGATAGCATAATTAAAAACGCACTTATTTGGTAATTTTTAATTATGAGTTGTCAGTATCCAACAGTCAGTATACCAGCATGGTATAATTTTCATCATATCATCATTGTATATTATTATAATCGTATTAAAATAATTTATAAAATATAATAATAATAATAATAATTTAATTTCATCTGCCTCAAGGTTACAAGAAAGTTGATTCCAGATAGTACATAAATTTTATTGAAAAGTATCTTATGGTGTTTTCCTTTAAATTAAGATCATTGGATATTATAAAAATGAATAAATGCTCTTGAATTCTGCTGATTCTGTTTATCCATATCACATGAATACATACATAATGTTGATTCATGTTAAATAAATGTTTCGGGTTTATTTAATTGCAATATGACCTTCACATTCCAGAATTACATTCATCTGCCAATGATTGAGCTGTAGAGATGCACCAAGCTGCATATTATAATAATTTTTTTTTTCCGAATCTTTTCGAATCATTTTGCCAGCCGTACACGGAGCATGTCGTCCAAGAAGACGCTGTTGCAAATGATTCGGAAGGAGCCACGTTTGAAAAAATTGAATCCGTTCGTCTTTTTCGTCAATTTTCTTTTTGTTATTTCGTTAGTCAGTGTTACGTTTACAAGTTTAATACGGAGTCTTTTCTTGTTTAGATCGTGATATGTGGCATTTATGTGCTATGAAAGTTTTCCGAAGAAGATTTCTCGAACCAAAAATAAGAAGCTATTGTATTGTTCCTGTGTGTTAGAGTGATATAACTTAACTCCTTTTGAAGCATTTCACCAGCCGTGCAAGGATCATGTCGTCCATAGATACGCTGTTGACACTGCCTCAAAATGTGTTACATTTTCAAGTTTGCTTCCTCTTTCTCTCAGTTCATGTCCACTTTTTTGTATGGTGTCGTTTCGTCTTTTTGATATCAATTATACATTCTGGACATGTGAGTTTTTTTTTGTATTTTTTTCTAAAACTAAACCAGTCAAGGTCAAAACCCTCTCAGAATCAATTAAACCTCAATTTAATATTTCGTTTAAAAATCTGAAGAAACCATATTTTGTGAACATTTCGAGAAAACCTTGGTGTATCAATGATGTTTTGATGTCAAAATGTTCATTAAGCTTTCACATATCAAACCTGTACATTGGTTTGGGAATTGAACTGAGAAAAGTCATATCCTCCAACTTGAATACAACTGCTTCCGAAAATTCAAATTTTAGCTCCCGTCCATCAAATCTGCAAACTGGTTTGAAAATAAGGATAAGAAAAGTCTAATCCTCCATCTCTCTAACATTTTTTTTAGTTATCCTCCAAACGCGTGTATGCAATATGGAAAAAAAACCTGATGAATTCATATTTTGTGAATAACTTGAGAATTACTGAAGGTATCGATGTTAAGCTCCTGCACATCAATTTGTACTTTGGTTTGAAAATTAGAATGAGAATTTATGTTTTTTTTTCACAGGTAAGGTTTATGGATATATATATATATATAACAAAAGTAAAATAATAAATAATCAGTGTTGAAAATTTTCCCGAAAACAAAATTGATTGGAAGTTCCTGACTTTTCCGAAACATCACCAAATTAAAAACTAGAAGGGACAGCCCAATGGGGTTGTACGCAAAGTTGACGTAGGACTACGAAGCAATGTGCAATCTAGATCGCTTGATTGTTTAAAGAGTGGCCGAAATTGGTTTTCTTCCAAATCGAATTCCCATACACCTTTATTGATATAGCCTGTCTTGGTATTTACTTTCATACATCTTGCTTTCACTGCAAATAATATGTATGACATATGATATAAAGATACTCTATATCACGTAATATACCTTGTAGTGCGAATGAGTTATTGGTCATTAGGGAAACTTTTACCCAAGAGACTGGTTTCGTTCACCCCCAATTGCATACGGTTTCTACGGCCTATGTGTACAACACTGCTAATGTCGAAAACATTACGGCTTCGGCACACGAAACATATTTTTCGCAATCAAACACCCCAAAACCAAGCCCCCAAAGACATGTCAACTCTCTTTTCAGTTGTTTTGATGACCATTTTGGGTTCAAGGGAACAGCTACGGCCACCACCTCATTTCGTCATGAGGATGGTTTACTTGACCACGGCTTCGGTTCGCTCGGAAACCTCGTGTTTCGCTAGCTCTCCCGGCAGCATGATCGAGAGGCGTTTTGAGTTTCCACCTTGCTGCAGATGGTAGTGGTCTATTTGGGGATTCAAAGTCTATTATTGCCGATAGACGTCTAGGTCGAAATAGTGCCGATTGAACGATAGACCAGCATTGGGAAGTAAATATGTAAGAAAATTCTATTGTTAACTCTCTAGATAGCATTTGGTGGCCCTAAAAGGACCGCTTGGTTTTAATAATGATACGGCCCTGGTTTTATTTTCTCCGATGGTTGAAAGGGCCACAATGTCTAACGCGTAGAAGATAACTATGGAAAGACATATTTGCAGCCATATCCTGCGACATTTCACTTTCTCAAAATTGTTTAATTCCTACTCAATGATTGAAATTTCAAACAGCACAAGAGAAATATTCAACCAAACAAACTCTTTAATAAGCAAGCTGATTTGGTCGTTCTGAAAGTCACGGATATAGTTGACGGGAAAGAAACATTGTTCGCGATTGAACTTGGGTTTGCGATTCCACTTAGATTTTTCGGGAAAATTTTGTCTCGTTACGGGACGGCTATTTCCCGCCAACTCGCAGGCTTCAGCAGCCATGTTTCTCGCAGCGAGGTTGACAGGAGCATCCGCAAGAGCAAACTGCACCATCGCCTGTCTGGGCAACGACTGCTCGCCAGTACACCCTCCCGGGTGCTTGCTGCCGCTAACTGCGTAGCATCAGCCACTGCACAGCTCCACGACTGTTGTAAGACTGAGTCAAAATTCTGCCAAGAGTTGGTATGTTATGGCGTCGGATACTATTGCACAAAAGAAGGCGGTACCAACGAAGGCAGTGTGATTCAAATTGCATCAAAGGGGACGAAATTTAGTCATTGTGCCACAGTCATTAGTTCTAATTAGTGCAAACTAGACGGATGATTTTCTTAACAGAAATATGCCTAATTTTCTTGCCACTGACAGCAACTAATGCGGTATGCACAACTAGGAACTTTGACGAACTCAACCACATGGTCGGTCTCTGACGTGTCGCAGTTCAGCAGTTCTAGAATTGACGAATAATGGTTGAACAAAGAAGAAGACACCGAGTGGTGATAAATCTGACAGCTCCCATGTTAAGGTATCGGACGACCATTTTGAAATGCTTCTAAATAATTCAAATGAAATTCTAATTAAAAGCGGTTTGTTGTATGATGGCAGAAAAATCCAAATCTACTCAATAAAGACATTTTCAGCAAAATAAAAATAAAATAAAAATAATGCCCCTCTTGTTCGGTTCTGGATTTTTCTTCCATCATTCAACAAACCGCTTTTAATTATAATTTCATTTGAATTTTTTAGGAGCATTTTAAAATATTCGTCCGATACCTTAACATGGGAGCTGTCAGATTTATCACCACTCGGTGTCTTCTTCTTTGTTCAACCAGGATTCGTCAATTTCGTTCGTTAGTTCTTTGTGATACATTCCGGGACTTGGGGTTTAATGAATGCTATGTTCAGCCATGACGCGGTAACTGAATTACAAACAGCACAAGAGAAAACTTCAACCAAACTCTTTAGTTAGTAAGCTGGTCGTCCTGAAAAGGACGGATTTAATTGACGCGGGAGAAATAGTGCGATTTCCCTTGGGCTTTCTTCCTTTGTTCAGCTCCTCATCGTTGTGGCTGGCCATCTGCAGGTGATGTGGTATGATTCTGGTCATTTTGTTTTCACTGGTAGCGTTTTCCACCGACGTGCTTCGTAAACACGTCTGTCGCATACGGATGCACAGCGTGGACTGATTGGTTGGTTGTTCCCACATGTTTCGCAATTGCTGGCACGGTTACTGTGGCAGTATGAACCAATCAGAGCGTAGCGCAAATATGATGTCATTTTCTACCAATAGCTTTGTGCCTTCAGAAATTTTTGTGGCACAGGCCACAATTGAAAATCAGATACCGGCAACAAAGCAAAGTTATTTTGAAGAAGAAGAAGACATGTGTTACTCGTTTTCTATAACCTTGCTAGGGAAAACACATTTTTCAGCCTGTTGATATGCAAATTTGTATGGGAGCAAAAGAGGGTCATTTTCAAATGAAAAATTTAACTACTTATACTAATTGAACTTCATTCAAATTCAAATGCAAAAAATTTGTAAGTCTTTTTGATCAAATGGTGTATGAATGAAGTCATTCTGTGCAGTCGATTGAGAGTTATAAGCGTTCAAAAACCTTTCACTTTTGCGTAACGCTCTCATTTTTCAAAATTTTGAAACGGCACCCGGCAGCCCTAAGTTTGCACCTTTTAACTGAAGAAATGATCCATTAAAAATTGAAATTCATTCCATAAAAAACGTATTCATGACCCATTAAACTCTGGTCAATATCCATAATAAAATGTTTATGATCCATAAAATGTATCAATGTGATCCGTAATTTATATAAAATTTAGCAATAAAATGTCAAAAATGTACCGTTATATATCTAGGGTATGAGCAATAGAATTGTACGGATTACCCATAAACATATCGCAAATGTTCCATAAAAGGTTCAATATCATTCCTTAAAGTTGTAAAATTGATCCTAAGAATATAACGTTTGTGAACTTAAATATATACACATGATCAATAAATTATTGATCCAATCGTCAATGATCCATGATAGTTTTGAAAAATTAACCACAAGCTTCTAAATATGGCCCATGGGAAATAAACTTTGGGCATTAAAAATAATATGTAGGATCCATAAATTATGCCAGAATTATTACAATGTTGGGTTTATATTTTTTTTAAATTTTGGCTACGGGGAAATCGATCCTTGACTACGCTACTACTCAGATCTATTAACATGTCCGTTTCGTTAGCTATGCGGCTCAAACGTTGCTATTAAAGAAGGATTGCTTCTTAGAAGATTTTCAGTTTTTCAAATTTTACTGATTTACTTTCGCGCTATCACGTTCTTTTACGACCGCAACTGCGACACATGTTTCCCAATAAATTTGTTTGAGAGAACTCCTGCATGTAAAGAACTAGGGAGATTTTCCAATATTAATCTCATCACTTTGCAATTCATCCTACTTGAAATTAAACAATGGACAGGTGACAGGATTAGTTAGTAATGTTTGTTGTTTTTAATAAAAGTAAGCAAACATTATTAGAAAACAAAACCGATCCTTCAACTGCCCAATTGTTTGATTCATCGTAGGATGAATAAAGGAACAATGAGATTAATATGGGGAAAGTTACTCTACATGTCAAATTTAAGGCTTGATCAAACTGTTATTTAAGATTTTTTTATAAAATTATGCCGGGCAAACGCTTGCCGTCCAACTCGCTATCGCTCGTCGGACCTAACTACAAAAAACATCCTCCGTTTGCATTATACCGGGCAAATGCTTGAATCAGTCGTTAACTTGAATACGATATCGGAAACTTCGACCGCTTTCTACTTCCTTAGTTCTTCAATCCTCAACTGCTCAGCAGGCAACATTGATATTTCTAGCATTTGGAGTACAGCATAACAAATCGTGGCTACTATGTCACATTGTACAATATAGTGTGTCTAACTGAGGAGCTGTTTGATTTTTTTTCTTCTGAAAACCAATGTTTGGAAAAATTGTAGTTAAGAAAATTTTCTATAAGAATAATTTGCTACGGATCATTTATATGAGTTTATAGATTATTATTCATTGTTATATGGATCATAGACAATTTATTTATGGAACATTTTCAATAATTTATGAATCATGTGCACGTATTTTAGTGCACAAATGTTACATTCTGTAGATCAATTTTACAACTTTAAGGAATGATATTGAACCTTTTATGGAACATTCGCTATATGTTTATGGGTAATCCGTACAATTTTACTGGTCATACCCTAGATATATAACGGTACATTTTTGACATTTTATTGCTAAATTTAGTATAAATTATGGATCACATTGATAAATTTTATGGATCATAAACATTTTATTGTGGATATTGACCAGAGTTTTATGGGTCATGAATGCGTTTTTTGTGGAACGATTTTAAGTTTTTAATGTATTGTTTATTAGTTTTTATATGCAAAAGTATGTTTGCCAACGGCACCCGGTATAGAAAAGAGAAACGTAGTTCTACGTTAAAAAAAACAAAAGTTATGAACCCAGCACTTAAAGTTTGTTAATGAAAGTTCATTAGAAATTTCTAAGTAATCGTTTGAATCGTTTGATAGGAAACATCACACTATTCTGCTAGCAACCAAGGGTTGTTTTTTTATGTTGGTGGTGCTCATGCGAGTGAATGAGTTTTCCCATGCTTGCCACCAGGTACTTCAAAGCAAAGAAAGCGGACCGGCAGGATTAATGAGCAAACTCCCCACACCCCATATTCTCGTACACATGTTATAAACAATTTCGAGAGGCACTATTGAACAACTAAATACAATCGTGGCTGAATCTGTTAAAATTAATGACCTGGTATAATAAATCAGTTTAATTTAAATTGCTTCAAACTACTAAATAAAGCTAAGCTTAAGCTTAAGCGATATACGTTTATAGCGCGCGTGGATTGTATATATCCAGTTATTGACATTTTTTACAAATACAGTCGACTGCAGACAATTATAAGCATTCCTTCCCAAGATTAATCTAATTACATATCTTCACCTCAAACACTATTTGTTTGCACGTAATCAATAAAAACCCGACATGAAAATAAGAAATGAAGATGAATAGTCCTTCTACATTTTCCAAATTAATTTTGGCAGCCCAATTAATCAAATATAGCATACCTAGCCTTAGTAAATCACCGAGGCTCAGATTTCTAACGAAGGAACAAGTCAACTAAGCTTAAACATTGATAGCCAAAGCTCTAATGGAGAGATTTGTGAACATATTTTGAAAAACGGATCATGTTTACTAAAAATTTGAATGAAAAAAGTCTTATCCTCCCACTTCACCTTATTTTGTGAACATCTCGGAAAACCTTCGTGTATCAATGATGTTTTGATGTCAAAATGTTGATTAAGCTTCCACATATCAAACCTGTACGTTGGTTTGGTAATTGAACTGAGAAAAGTCTTATCCTCCAACTTGCAAACAACTGCTCCCGATACAAGTTCTGAGGCTAACTACAGAAATCTACCCCGGGGGGTGGAAATCGCCTCAAATCGTGAATTTGATGAAATTTGTAAGCACGAATGCACGTAATCAATAAAAATCCGACATGAAAATAAGAAATGAAGAGGAATAGTCCTTCTTCATTAATGATGATGATGATGTGAACTACCATCTAAAGTAGCAAGGCAACTTCCTATAGCACTGGACTGTTTTATTTAGACGATTTGATCAAAGTTATCATATTATTTTGTTTATAACTATATTTAAATTACAGGCTGACGACCTCCAACTATGGCATATTTTAATCAAATGTTCTAGTATATTTCATTGCTGTATTACCTGCAACATAAATTGCATGTTATGACCAATTATTTACATCTATATATATAAAAATGAAATGCTGTCCGTTCGTGACAGCATAACTCACGAACGACACGATGGATTTTCTTGATTTCTTTTTTATTTGATTTGTCTTGGCCTCCAACAGGTTTATATGAAGAAAAAATCAGAAATATTTACTGAAAAATGATAAAAAAATCATAAAAACCAAATTGTGATTTTGTATGGGAATATCATAATAAGCTAGACAGCAGTGCCATCTCTCGATTTGTAAGGAGGAACCGTTGGAAACTATTATAATGACTTTGTAATTAACAAAAAAAAAAGAACGAGAGAGGAGAGAATCACTAATTGTTACAAAGAACCTTTTGAAAAGATATACAAAAAATGATAATACACTAGAGACACTTATTTCGCAAATATTTACGGGGTTGTCGGAATTTGACGTGGTTTGCGGAAAAAATACGCGGTCTTCGTTATTCACGCGAGTAGATACCGTTCGCTTAAATATTTGATCAAAAACGTGTCTCAAACCTAACTTTTCTCGCTTTTTACGAAGGTCTTGTAAATTACGAGTTTTTACGTGGATTCAGGTATTTACTCGGTTTTTAAGTAGTTTTTTTTTCCATCGCACTCATTCCTGCGTAAAAGTAACTTCAGTGTAATCGATTTATAGTGTGTAGATACGTATAAACTAGAACGATTGTATTGGTGACACCTCGCAAACAAACATTTCTGAGCCCTTTTTCTCTCAAGCCAAAGGCCACCCACGCAAACCAATACCATAATTTGGGGAAAGTTTCTCTACACGATGATGCTATAGATTTGTGTGTGTAGCCTATGGCTTGCGAGAAAAAAGGCTCAGAAGTGTATGTTTACAAATGTTTATAGGCCCTATTCTATTGTTGGTCAAGAATTGGAATGTAGGTCAATGGAAAGTGAAAGTATTAGTTCATGCCTTCTGCGTTGAACTGACAGATGTGTAATTTCGCTTTTGCTTACATTAGTACCGTTCGCTGTGTGATTAATAGTGCATCAGGAAGCAAACGACGGTATTACTAGAAATTAAAAAGACACTAATTAAGTTGCGATTTCAGTTAATTTCAATTAGTATTGTTGTTCTGTTGCCTAGACAGAATAATATCGGTCGGCTGGTAGCTCAGCAAACTCTCGAATGAGACAAAGCGACGTTCAGCGTGCAACTCAAACTGAATTGGATTGACAACGGATTTCACGGGCACGAATGATGTTGAGTGAAGAAGAAAAAGCAGCTAAGAACATAAGCGATGGAGTTAGAAAGAAGCGTAATCGGCAAGTATCAGAAAGATCTGGTAACAATCGTGCCCAACATAACCTTATAAATTGATTACGAAGGCAAGCCTTTATTCCACAAAATCTTCAACATGCTGCTTTGGTTGATGACATTGCGAATATATCAGTTGCCATTGGATCAATGAGTGTAGTTTGTTATCATTGTGATGCATTGAAGTTCCCAAATAAAACACCAGAGCCCTTGCGCTCAATGGTTTCTGGATCAGGAAGTGATTCTAAACATTTTCTGTGAGCATTCAGAGTTATAATGGTTGTTTTCAAATGACTTCGTTTGGCACAACGCACATAATAATATTTAAAAAAATTCTTGGACATTTAACCATAAAAGTTTAAAGAGTTTAAAAATAAGTAAATTATAAAATTGTGACGGACGCAGACCATAAATTTCTACAGATTTATTTCAAGGGAGATTCACTATGCAACATTATTCCACCATTGAGCAGGACATTGTACAACAATTACAAGCGATGCTTCATGAGCCTAATGGATTGATTCAAATGTTCAAGACTATTCTAGATCGAATGCCATCTAATAACAATGAGCTTGCGATTCGAGCTAATACCTTCTCCAAAAGTCCAACAAGTAAAGGGTGATACGGTCAAAATTTGGTCAAGGGAAAACGCGTGTAAATCGGTGAAACCGTTTATTTAAAAAATCAAATTAAATTTCTTTTTCAAGTTCAATTAGTATAAAATTCAGGAAAAATATTCAGTTAGGCTTCCGCTTTTCCAAATCCGAATTGCCGGGCCTTACGCTTGACCCCTGCCATCAGATTTTGTACAGCCACCTTGTCCACCTTCTTCGCCGCAGAAAGCCAGTTTGCCTTGAACTGCTGCTCGTCCTTAGCAGTTTTTTTGGTCTTCTTTAGGTTCCGCTTGACAATAGCCCAGTATTTCTCAATTGGGCGGAGCTCTGGCGTGTTGGGAGGGTTCTTGTCCTTGGGAACCACCTGCACGTTGTTGGCGGCGTACCACTCCATGGCCTTTTTACCGTAATGGCAAGATGCCAAATCCGGCCAAAACAGTACGGAACAACCGTGTTTCTTCAGGAAAGGCAGCAGACGTTTATTCAAACACTCTTTCACGTAAATTTCTTGGTTGACAGTCCCGGAAGCTATGAAAATGCTGCTTTTCAAGCCACAGGTACAGATGGCTTGCCAAACCAGATATTTCTTTGCGAACTTTGACAGTTTCGTGTGCTTGAAAATATCTGCTACCTTTCCCCTTCCTTTTGCCGTATAAAACTCCTGTCCCGGAAGCTGCTTGTAGTTGGCTTTGACGTAGGTTTCGTCGCCCAGTACCACGCAGTCAAACTTCGTCAGCATCGTCATGTACAGCCTCCGGGATCGCGCTTTGGCCGTCGTATTTTGTTTATCATCGCGATTTGGAGTCAGTACCTTCTTGTAAGTCGATAGTCCGGCTCGTTTTTGGCTCGATGCACGGTTGTAGACGATACACCCAGCTTATTTGCGGCATCTCGGAGAGATAGGTTAGGGTTTCGCTTGAAACTACCGGCAACTCTCTTTGTCGTCTCAGCGGCTTCCGGTTTTCGATTTCCCCCCGATCCAGACTTCCTGGCTGTCGACAAACGTTCCCCAAACACTTTAATTACATTTGTAACGGTTGATTTGGCAACTTTTAGCGATTTTGCCAACTTTGCGTGCGAGTAGCTCGGATTTTCGCGATGCACGAGCAAAATTTTGATACGCTGCTCTTCTTGCTTGGACGGCATTTTGACAACTGAAGAGTGAATTCCAAAATCAAAATAGGAACAACATTCTACATACACACACCTTCAAAATGAGGGGTGTTCAGGTTTTTTAAATGCAAAATTGAAAGAAATACGTCAAGTTGATATTGACCAAATTTTGACCGTATCGCCCTTTAGTTTAATTGTAAGCAGGACAACGTCTGCCGAGTCAGCTAGTCTATATATATAAAAATGAAATGCTGTCCGTTCGTGACAGCATAACTCACGAACGACTCAATGGAATTACTTGATTTCTTTTTCATTTGATTTGTCTTGAATTCCAAAAGGTTTTTAAAATAAAAAATGTACGAAATTTTTTCGGGAAAGTAAAAAAAATCATTTCAATTAAATTTTCACTTTGTATGGAAATATCATAATAGAAAACAACAACACCATCCATCGAGTTGGAAGGAGAAACCGTTGGAAAATTTTATAATGGCGTCTTAATTAACAAAAAAAGGACGAGAGAGGAGCGAATCTCTCATTGTTATTTAGGACTTTTTGAAAAATTATGCGAAAACCGATAATACACTGGAGTCGTTTATTATGCGAGTTTTTGTTCACGTGGTGTTCAGAATTCACGCGAGGAGATACTGTTCACTTAGATTTTGTCATTAACGCGTTTAAATAATCACTTTTGTTGCTTTTTACGAGGTTTTCGTAAATTACGGGTTTGTACGTGAATTCTAGGAGCTACTCAGTTGTTTTTAAGGATTTTTTTTCAGCGCACTCATTCCTTCGTTAAAAGCAACCGCACCCAAGTAACATTCCCAAAACCATCCAGCTTTACTAAGTTTTATTAAAGTTTTATGAAAGCCACCAGAAATCAATTCGGTTTTATTATGGCAGCAAGAGATGCCAATAGGTTTCAAATTTTAGTCAGGTTTATAAGAACCTACACAGCTTTTTTACAACAATCTTAAAACCTTAACTTCTAAAATTTTATCCCTATCAAAGTTTTTATTTTGACTTTGTGAAATCATAAAATGCAGTTTTGAAATACCGTTTTAGGACTCATTCATATTATCTTATTATGGTCAGTTGAAAAAGCATTTTAAAACCATTTTGCTTCCAGTAAATTCATTAAACGTCTAATTGGCAATTTGAAAAGCTTCCAAGTGATCAGATAGTTTTATAGTAACCATTGCTAAAACTGTGATTTCTTGCAATCGCCATATTGGAATGAATGAAATAATTGAAATGTGAAAAAAAACACTAAATTTTAAATGTCATACAATTGAACTGTAGATCTAAGGCAAATTTCGGTATTCGTTCAGATAACCTTATTGAATTCCATCAATTTTCAGAAGTTTCTTGATTAATTTATCGAATATATTTCTTTAAATTTTGTTTTTGATGTTGTAAACTCGCATAATTTCCGAGGCGCAATTTTCAGCTCTCATCATGCCAATATTCACCATACAATTAAATGCGCATATGATTTGGAGCATGATATGCTTAACAAAAAAACTCAATTTGTATTTTGCTTTCAAACATAATTTTCCGCAACACTTGAGCTTTTTTCTTAGCCATTATTTACTGTCGAATGAATCAGAAGAGCAGAGAATCGAACAAAGCAGAACAACAAAAACCAACCACGATATCGCCGTGAATTTTGACAGCTGTGGCCATTTGGCATAATCTTTCATAATAACATCTTTCACTAGAACATTTTCAAAAACTTTATGGTCTTGGAAAGATTTTATTAATTTGTTCTCACAACCGTCTATAGAGTGGGCCACTTTGTACACATTTCGGCTTTAAAGATGCATAGAGGAGGTATTGGTGGACAAAATAGTTTTGAATGTAGTTTCATCAACAAAGCCGGGAGGAGCGCTATACGGCTGGAATAGAACTGAAATTGTTACTTGGGCAGTGTAAACGTGTAGGTTCACGTATAAATTGAAACGTTTGTATTGGTGATATCTCGCAGCGAGATGTAAATAGGAGTGAAGTTCGATGGAGAATGAGAGTATTAGTTTTTGTATTCTATGTTGATCTGACAGGTGTATAATAACATTTTTGTTAATATTAGTATCATTCACTGTTTATATTAATATTACATCACGAATGTGAAAACGAACATATTACTAGAAATTTAGAAGAAACTAATTATGTTGCAATTTCAATTTCAATTAGTATTATTGTGCAATGCCTCCTACTAGACGAAGTAATATTGGTCGCTGCAGCCGCACGACTGTTAGCGCAGCAAAATCTTGAATGAGACGTTCTGCATGCAACTCAAAATGACTTGGATCGACAACGAATGGCACGGGCTCGACCGATGTTGGATCAAGAAGAGAGAGCAGGTCGAAATACAAGCGATAGAAAGAAGCGTAATCGGGAAGCATCAGAAAGATCTGGTGACAATCGTACCCAAAATAACATCACTAAACGACTACGACAGCAAACCTACATTCTGCAAAATCTTCAACGTGCATTTCAATATGATCCTTTGATTAATTGCAGTGCGGATAAATCAATCGCCATTGAATCAATGAGTGAAGTTTGTTCTCATTGTTATGCATTGTAGCTCCCAAATGAAACACCAAATGAATTGTGTTGTGCAAGTGGCAAAGTTAAAGTAACGCCACTAAATCCACCACCAGAGCGTTTGCGCTCATTGGTTTCTGGATCAGAAAGTGATTCTAAACATATTCTGCAGAACATCCAGAGTTATAATGGTTGTTTTCAAATGACTTCGATTGGGGCAACGAACATAATAAGAGAACAGTTCATGCCAACACCTATGGTAATATCTATAATGTTCTATAAGTGTTCTTGGACAATAAACCTTACCTTACAGCAACACATTTTGATTAAATCATCACACAACAGTACGAAATTAACTCTAAATAAATGGAATTAATACTTATTGCAAATAAACTTTTTCATTTATAACTCCTTCTCCAATTTTCCATTAAGTAATTCAATAATGGGCAGGACAACGTCTGCCGGGCCTGCTAGTTATATATAATAAATACTGGGTTTGGAGGGAGCATCAGGGTATCATTCAAGCTGAAACTGGACGATGGTTTGATTGACTGCCTGAGTCTAGGAGGGAATGAACAGTATCATTTTCTTTATCCTACCAATTTATACTCCAACAGTTTCGGTGAGAGTGACGCGCCCTTCTTAACAAGCCATCCAGTAGAAAGCTGCGAATTGGATTATCCGATTTGTTGGATCGTATCGTTGAAAGGAGATTCTTATTTTCCTGTGGATTTCGTGTGAGTGTCTCTGCTTACGGGTCCACCCCTCCGTTTTTTGGCCCTTCATACAGCGATAATATGAATTCAGATCGGTGGCTCAAATTGATCTTGCTATTGAGTGGAGCTGCATCCAAGCCAAGGGCATGAAGGGATGGTGGCTACCTTACATACATACACCCAAAATATTCGTTGGCAGTTTTTACTGTATTTCTGTCAGAATTACACACAAGTATTGCTCTGTGCCGGCCGTATTACAGCAATTGTCTTTAGGCCTAAATCAAAATTTGGATTATCGATGACAACAACCTAAATAACAACATGCTATAAATTTATCGTTTTTACTGTTCATGCATCTGTGTGCGTGTGTCATTAAATTGTACCTGTGTGGGTGCACACGAAGCGTTTTAAATGTGTTGGTGAATTATTTTGCATGCTAGTTGCGACAACTTATTGAAAACGACGTATTTGATTTTGTGAAAAAAGAGGTAAACAAAGTTTCAAACGTAAATTTCTCAAAACTATCAGCACCACAATAGGGAAAAAGTTAGGGAAATATTATTCCCTGTAGTGGTGGTCCATGTTCACGTTAAAGTACTGAAGGTTTCAAGAATTTTACGGTTGCATCCGTGTTCACCCCATTATTTACAAAATCAGATATGCCATTTTGAATACATTGTCGAGAACTGTCAAAATCAATCATCACGAGCACACATCGAGACCGTACAAGCACAGAAGAGTGTTTGCTCGTCAGTCGGTCCCGGATTATCTGAAAATTGGAAAATTTTCAGTTTCCTGTTTATTTTACGACAAATTTCGGCTTCTCGGGTGTGATTGCTGAAAGCCTAAGTCGGCGACTGTGGTTTTAAAACAATTACTGGGTGTTTTGTCATCGAGGTCAACAATGAGCGTTTTTCGATTGGCCGGTGAGCTGTTATCCTGCTGCTGATAAAAACATTGGAGACGAGGTCATGCATTTCCAGCAAGTCACAATTTCTGTCCGCCGTTGTCTACGTTAGTCGCTATGTGGATCTGGTGGCAACTTATATCAGCATGTATAAAAGAATGACGGACTTGGAGTACATCTTCTCGTCACTAACAACCCTCGCAAGATCGAAAATTTACAGTAGTGGATTTGTCATGATGAAGGAAATCCTGGTGGCACAATCGAAATTGGTTTGAAACAAATGATATCAGGGACATGTCTATGATTGAGAAGAAACACATAAACTAATCATTCTAAAATACACATAAACTAATCATTCCATCTCCATGAAACATGAAATGAGTTGAAAATTTGAACACGCTGATGCAATACATATGTATGAACATATAAGAAATAAAATCAATGATCAAAAGCATTTTTGCTGGGCAATGTAGGAGTTTCTTTTTTCATTTTGAATTTGGTTTTGCAAAAGAACTAAAATGTATGGTATTGTCGTTGATTTAATCTTGTTGTTTTGTGTTTTATTTTTAATTATTGAGCATTCATGGTACCATATAATCTATGTGCAATTTGTGGTATGGACGGTTCACATTGTATTCCTGACTGATGTGCGATATCTAAGTAAAGCTTAAGGAAGTTGGTTGACTCATGTACTCTCTGGTTTTTTATGCATGATCCAATGCGGCGTAACGCCAAATCATGCATCAAAACAAACGGGGAATGAAACAGATCTAGAATATCGGTTCTTGACCACTTCACTCAAGTGGAGATCGAGAAACACTGGAAATTATTTTTAGTGGATTTATCAAGTCCAACTGTTGGATATGGATTTGTAGTTATGGAATTGTAGTTTTTCATTATGTGAAAATCGAAGTTGATTGCTAAGTTAATGGTTAACAGCACTGAGAATCAAGAACGACAGGCAGAGCTTTCTTAATGGAACTATATGCAAATTATTGATGAATCTAAATGCCAGTCCGGAGATAATCTCATGTCGACTGATATCTACGAGGACAGGATCAAGAGGTCACGAAAGCTGTTAGACTTACTTAATATTAATCTGACTGGGTGATAGGTTGTTTTTTTTATACGAGACTGCTTCGTAAAAAATGTGTTATTGAGCATCAAGATCATAATGCGGATTGATACGCATCATTTCACTGGAGATTTATTAGACAAGGATAAAATAAAATGTATGTTAAAACCCTTGCGCTGAACTGGCTGGCTCGGCGTGCGCAAGGGCTCAGTAGTCATTTTTTTTATCCAGACCCGAAGCTTAGAGTTAGTTTCGTTGTGGTAATATCATAGCAATTAGTTTTTCCACTGTATTCATCTACTCACTTTTTTGTAAAGCTTATTTTTACGTTATGGTATGACAGTTTATTATTGCATTAAAAGTAATTTCATTAATTAAAATCACTGTATACACTTATTTTTTACAAAAAATTGTAAAAGTTTATAGAATTCTCAACAGTTGAACGTTCGGTTATTCGATTTAACGGATTTCGGTGAAATTTTACAGTTATCTGCAAAAAAAATTACCAGATTTCAGCTAAATTTTACCAAAATCCGTTAAATTGGATTACCGTAAATAAAAATCTGAGTGTGTAGTATGTATGAGATGTTAATTTGAATGTAAATGTAAATCATGTAATGTAATTAAAATCATTCTCGTCCGGATAAGAGCAATGTATTTGAGGGCACTCAGTTAGAATTCCAATAAATTACTTGCTAAATCCCCGTTGTTTTTAGGATGATCAATTCTAAAAACAAACCATCAGCAGTGACATCACATTATCTTTGATTTATTCAAGCAAAACAATGCATTAGGTCCTAAGTAACATTGAGAGACTCTCTTTGTCGACTTTCTCTTTGCGCTCCTACGGCTATGTAAAAACATGTTCAACTATTTTCAACATACAGAACATACATACATACAGTAATTAAAATCATTCTCGTCCGGATAAGAGTAATGTATTTGAGGCCACTCAGTTAGAATTCCAATAAATTACTTGCTAAATCCCCGTTGTTTTTAGGATGATCAATTCTAAAAACAAACCATCAGCAGTGACATCACATTATCTTTGATTTATTCAAGCAAAACAATGCATTAGGTCCTAAGTAACATTGAGAGACTCTCTTTGTCGACTTTCTCTTTGCGCTCCTACGGCTATGTAAAAACATGTTCAACTATTTTCAACATACAGAACGGTAGTTTTTTTTTTTTAAATAATCATTTATTTGTACAGGCTCAATCGAATTAACTTTACAGAGCCAAATTTTCATACTTTTATACATCGTTTATCTTAAAACTAAAGTTAGGAGAGAGGAGCCGATTACTCGCGGCCGTCTCGAGGTTAATAGGAATTACAAATTACGGATGGGAAAGAGGGTGGGAATTTAAAGTTTGGTTTACATAACATATTAAATTTAAATTCTAAATTATCTAAACACTTATAACTATACAATTTATGGTTTTCTTTTGACTTGAACAATTTTTGAAAAAGAAAAAAAAAACACACACACATATAAAAAAAAACTTAAAGTAAACATACAGGTTAAACTAACTACAATCTAAGGCTAATGTTAGTCAAAAACACATAAATGAGTTTCATGTACTCCAAATCACGTACAGCCAAAATATCTCGAATTGGCACATTGGGTTGTCTACCTCGAGCCCGGAGGGAATCATAAAGCCTCGATCTGAAACCACTATGCTCAGCACAAGACCAAATAACGTGATCTGCGTCCTGATAGCCTTGTCCACACTCACAGAGATTGCTGTCGCTCAGCCCAACCCGGTATAAATGAGCGTTCAAAAAATAATGATTGGACATGAGGCGAGACATGACACGAATGAAGTCTCGACCCACATCCATCCCGCTAAACCAAGATTTATTCGACACCTTTGGGATGATAGAATGTTGCCATCGCCCCAAATCTCCTTTACTCCATTTATGCTGCCAGCTGACGAGTGACTGTTGACGAAAAATAGTAAAAAATTCGTTGAAGGCGATTTGTCGATCATAAATATCGCCTTCCATAGCGCCCACCTTTGCAAGCGAGTCCGCTTTCTCATTGCCCGGAATTGAACAATGAGAAGGGACCCATACAAAGGTGATAATAAAATAACGCGAAGATAAAGCACATAGTAGCTCTTGTATTTTCATCAGAAAATACGAGGAGTGCTTTACCGGCCTCAAGGAGCGAATAGCCTCTATAGAACTGAGACTATCCGTGAAAATGAAGTACTGATCCGGTGTTAACGAGGCAACAATTTCGATTTAGTGGAATCAACTTGGCCAAACTTTGCAGCAAATATCACAGGAGCAATCATAGAACGATGATGCTCTGGGATTCCACGAAGCTCCTGCTTCATGGATAAATCAAAATGAACCGAATTGTCGAAATCGGAGAAGCAAACACGATTGGAAATGTTCGGCGAAGGGCTGACATCCTGTGTTATGTACAGATGGTACAAGGTCATGAAGCGGGTTTGAGGATTCAACTCAAGGAGCTTCTCAAAATGTTCGATTACCTGAGGGTTCATAACTTCACACCTGGTGAGGAGCCGGAGAGATATTTCTGAAAACCGATCCGAGAGTGGCAACATGCCAGCCAGCACTTCAAGACTCATGGTGTGAGTCGAGTGCATGCAACCTAACGCGATACGAAGACACCGATACTGAATACGTTCCAGTTTAATGAAGTGCGACCGAGCCGCTGACTGAAAACAAAAACTACCGTATTCCATAACCGACAAAATCGTTGTCCGGTACAACGTTAGAAGATCTTGCGGATGTGCTCCCCACCAGGTCCCGGTAATTGTGCAGAGAAAGTTGATCCTTGGCTGGCACTTTCGCTTCACATACTCAATATGGGATCTCCAGGTGCACTTTGAATCGAACCAAACCCCAATATATTTAAAGGACATGGAATGAGTTATCGGCTTACCCCAAATTTGAAGCTTCGGTTGTGCTGGGTTATGCTTCCTAGAAAAAACTACCAACTCAGTTTTCGATACCTAGCTCTAGAGCCCAAGTAGACAAATTGTCTAAGGTATCCTGTAAGGGTCCTTGCAGATCGACCCCATTGGGTCCCGTGACAGACACTACGCCGTCATCTGCAAGTTGTCTCAACGTACAGTTGTCACCTAGACAACCGTCAATGTCTTTGACATAAAAATTATACAAAAGGGGGCTTAAACATGATCCCTGGGGGAGACCCATGTAGCTAAATCGTGAAGCTGTAGAGGTTCCATGAGAAAAGCTCATATGTTTCTCTGACAAATTGTACAAAAAATTATTCATTAATGGTGAAAAGCCACAAGCGTGGAGTTTATCTGAAAGAACTTCAACAGATACTGAATCAAAAGCCCCCTTTATGTCCAAGAATACAGAAGCCATTTGCTCTTTTTTAGCAAAAGCTAACTGAATATCTGTGGAAAGCAACGCGAGACAGTCGTTCGTTCCCTTACCCCTACGGAAACCATATTGAGAATCTGAAAGCAGGTTGTTCGTCTCAACCCATTTGTCCAGACGGAAAAGGATCATTTTCTCCAACAACTTTCGAATACAAGATAACATCGCGATGGGTCGATAGGAGTTGTGGTCGGACGCGGGCTTACCAGGTTTTTGAATGGCAATAACTCTCACCCGTCTCCAATCATCCGGTACAATGTTGAGTTCCAGAAACTGATTAAACAAGTTCAACATGCGCCTCTTCGCGACGTCTGGGAGGTTCTTAAGCAAGTTGAACTTGATCCTATCAGCCCCTGGAGCCGTATTGCCACACGAAAGGAGTGCGAGAGAGAACTCTACCATCGAAAAGGGTTGGCTAATCTCATCTATCGAATTCGTGATTTCGCGAGGAATCATCCGTGCCGGCACAGAATCTGGACAAACTTTTCGCGCGAATTTGAGGATCTATTGGTCCGAGTACTCCTCGCTCTCGTTGTCCGTAGTTCGGTTACGCAACCTTCGCGCCGTGTTCCAAAGAGTACTCATCGACGTTTCGCGTGATAGCCCGTTCACGAATGTTCGCCAGTAACCGCGTTTCTTGGCCTTGATGAGGCTCTTAAGTTCGCGTTCAAGAGCCGTGTATACTTCGAAGTGCTCAGGTGTTCCACGTCTACGGAAAACTTTAAACGCGTCGGACTTTTTACGGTAAACCTCGGTGCATTGCTGATCCCACCATGGAGAAGGAGGTTTCTTGCGAGATGACGTCCCTGGAACTGGTGGAGTTTGAGCTTGAAGCGCGCTGTCTAAGATCAGGTTGGAGAGGAAGTTATACTCTTCCAGCGGTGAATGCCTTTCTACCGTCGTTACGGCTTCATCTACTGCTGTCCTAAACTTTGTCCAATCGATGTGACGGGTAAGATCATACGTGACGTTAACAGATTTCGACGGATTGAACCCGGTGGTAACCGAAATTTTTATGGGCAAATGATCACTACCGTGGGGATCTTGAATCACATTCCATGTGCAATCCAACGATAATGAATTCGAACAAAGTGTGAGGTCTAATCTACTGCCAACTGAGGATGTACCAGCCAAACGTGTTACTTCTCCATTGTTAAGAACTGTCATATTGAAGTTGTCACAGAGGTCATATATCAAGGAAGACCGGTTGTCATCGTACAGTTCTCCCCAGCCTGTACCGTGAGAGTTAAGGGCAAAGTCGGTCGCGCGCTCGTTCGGGAGGTCGCGCAATGTTTTGCAATTTTAAACATATTTGATTAACTTTTTTGAAATTTTATTTCCGTCCGTTTGTGCTAAACTAAATGAAGCACAATTCTTGAGAACAAACCATGTTGATAAATCTTGTAGTTTTTACATGAATCCGTTTCTTCTGAAAAAAAAATGCAAAAAATATAAGACATTGTCTCCATTTTCAAGTGCTCAGCTCCGTATTGTTCATTTTTTTGAAAATTGAAAAAGGTGCATCGATAGCAAACTTTTCAAGGAACAATTTGGCTACAAAACATTTTTATATATTATTCACAATTATTAGTGAATGTGATTGCAAGCCAAAGTCAAATTAGCATTTTATCTCATAAAATTAGCCTTCAATGTTGAAAGAAATCACGAGACGATGCATGAACCTGCGCTGGGGGACAAAAATGAACGAAATGAATTTTCTAACTAATCCACTGTGCAGGGCTTAGCCTAACTTTATAACAACCGAAAACATTCAATTTCCAGGCAAAGTTTTATTATATTCGGAATTTGATAAAAAAATGTATACGTTTCCTACAACAAGCTAAATTTATTCAAAAGTTCTAAAGTTTAACTCGTTCGAATGTCTCCAATGTAGTGCAGTCAAGTTCATATAGGCATCATTATAGTTATTTTAGGTTTCTTCTTGCGTGTGATGTGTCATATGACTGAAATCGGTTCTTTTCAGATGCTGGCCAGATCTCCAGGGATTATCCGGAACATCCTGGACACTGCATATATGCATCATATAAACTATTTTACATCGTTTTCAATTCTCTTGAGCCTTTAGATGTCCAATTTGAGATGTCGTATGACATATCTTGAAGTGTAATACCTATTATTCATTGAAACAATAGAATATAATTAATTTGATTCTGCAACGATCGGGCCAAATCAAATAATTGTTGAATGTTGAAACAATATACAATGAAAAAGCGAAAAACTTTCAAACGGCAAAGACCCACTCTGAACATCGAAGTGAACTCAACTCTGTTCCTGCATTCATCGCTTGGCATCCGTTTGAATGTAGAAGTACGGATGAAAAACATGTTTCTTTCACACCGGGATTACTCGAAATTCATATGCAAAACTATATTATATTTTTACATCACAAGATTGCTAAGAAAATTTGCAAACTTATGGTACCAACAAAAGTACATAAAACAAAATTCCATAGCATACTTTTTGAATTTGCAAAACCACCTAAAACGTTCCACGCTATGGGACCTGCGAACCGTGGGAGGTGGAGGGAAAAAATAATAATAACCAACAGCACAAACCGTCTGTTCATTTCCAGTTTTAGTATATGTCCAGCCGTAGCTAGGAAAGGATGTACGTTTCGGTTATGGAGAATTGAACATCCAAGAGGATTATTTTGAAACGCCGACAACGTGGCATCAGTATTTTTCAGAATGAGGAAGTGCAGGGAAGATGTTTGTTCAACTGATACAATTTTTTATTCCTCTTTTTCAAATGATTAGTCTAACGGCTTACAAAATACCTGAATATATCCTAACTGACTAACAGTCAGGTAAAATCGTTTGAACTTTATGCATCGTTCTATATTCCATAAACAACGAGTCACTTGTTGAATTCAAATGGATATTGCATATGTTGAATTAAAACAAATCTTTGTTTTTTTTTCCTGTGTCCAAAACTTTTATTGTATTGGCCAGATGATACATACATTTTAGGAAAATTTGCAGACTATTTTCATCGACCACCTAATTAACTAACTTGAAGTTAGTTAATCCATATCAGAACCGTTTCGCCAATATTTGAAAGGAAAAAAAATGTAGGCATATTATACATCAGAATGTTCAAGTGTTTTGCGGAAAGTTGTATAAGTAATAAGAATATTTTGAGAAAATTTAAACAAATGGTCTAACGATATTTTAATGTGCCTGGCATTTTTCTACAATAACGTGTTTTTAACCATTTGGAATGTTCTCAAAAATTTATTAAAAAAATAATAATTTGAAGACATTTTGTAGTGCCTTAAGATTTCTAAAGTACGTAAATACATTGTACAAAATTTTAAAAATATTTAAAAAAAAAGGTTAAAGTATTCGAATGAATAATTCACTCTATAATATTTCGAGAAAATTTAACAAATCCTCCGACAGCATCTGGATATGCATCACTTTTTGTTTTTAATGAATAATTAAATTATACATAATTTTGTTAAAAGCTTACTAGAATACAATACGTACATATATTTGAATCTAAAATATGCAATTATTATATTTTTGATAGTATTGTTAGAATTTTGTCAAACACTAATATGATTTTCTCAAATCATTTAGAAGCATTTTGATGAATAGAAACTGGACTAAAATACATTCTGCAATCCCAAGGAACATGAAAGTTTGGTGAAAATAGCAGCACAAATATTCAATTTGGAAAACACCTGGTGATTTTCTAATGTAATGTTTTTCTATTTTAATGAATAATTTTCTTATGAAAATGAATCATCTATGTAATTCAATTATGATGTTCGTAGTGATTTTCTAAAGAAATAAAAAATGTTTTTATTTATTTTACACTAACTAGTTATCTATTTTTTTTTTTTTTGAATGACTTTCATAGTACTCTAAATCATTCTGTAAAATAAAAGCAAATCATATGATGGTGAAGAAAATTTTCTGAAAAAATGATACTCTATTCATGTATCATTTTTAGCAATATATTTAGTTTTTCGGAATGTCCTGAATGATTTCTTTACAAAATTCCTCAAAAGGCCGTATTTTTCGAATTCCCCCATCAGTAAAATT
>JASCZW010007396.1:0-67639 GCA_034211315.2 Aedes japonicus
AAGATGGTACATATTCATTTGATATTTTGTTATTAAGTTATCTAATAAACCAATTGATTACTAGTTGAGTTCATGAAGAAACAACGACTTTTGATTTCATGTAGTGGGGTCTGACATAGACTTCTCAACGGATTTAGCTACTGCTGTCCAGGTGCCATAATGTTCTATAGTTGAGGCTTATTGTTTATATTGAAGTTCTCTTCACGTGCCCAACCACTTCGATTGTTGCAGCTCAGGCAATTTGGTGGATTCGCCTCTTTCGGTACAACATGGACTCCCATTCGGTTTGTCTGCATTTCCAAAACATCTGGCGTAGTGACAAGGCCACCGATGAATGAAATAATGAAAGTTAGGATGTCCCGATTTTTCGCGAACAGGCGCCAAATCATTTTTATCAGCCGACATCCTCAAGATGCTTGAAGAAAGTTAAATTACGCCGCTGCGAATGTGATGTACCGACATCGTCTGGCATATTGCGCGTTATATGACGAATTTGAGAGTCTTCACATTGACGTTATGACAGACTGCGTTGCGTCAAAGCAACGCCCAAAAACGAATAATCTAACCGGCTAAGGTCTGGAAAGTACTGGATCTTTAAAACCAATATACATTTCGCTATTGATTTTGAGACCAGCGTAATAACAAGCGTTTCCGACATTTATGGACGCTACTAAGCGAAACATAATGAAGCAGTCATGGAAAGCAGACGTCCTCCGTTTCTTCGGTAAATGAAACATTTTGAATCGAGCGTTTATCATTGAATAAATGATAATTTGATAAACTATTGACACACCAGTGGGTGCGCAGAAGGTTTCTTCTACCCGATTTTAGTCTACGTTCAAGAAAATGAGCTTTTGATTGGTGAGAAATGTTCGATTTAAAGGTTTGCATTTAACATGCAGATTCGCCCATCTCGCAAATTTCTCTGAGCAATGGCTTCCTCGGCAACGGTTCCATGATGAGAACACTTCGAAGGTGCGAGTAGTGTTTACAGCCGGGCGATCTGGGCGGATGTAAGTGCTGAATTGCCCGGACCTGCCCTTCCCGGCTTTTGTGGTTCGCCGAACCAACCTAAGGGCAAGGCACTGAGACAATTATGAAGCATCTGTTGTTCCCATATGGATTCATATTGTGCTATTCCAAACGTTCCCTCCTGTTACTGTAACTTGGTTTTGAAAGTTAAGAAATTGCAAAACAAGTTTCCAAATACAGCCATTGCCTGGCCTCAATCTACTATTCATCTGCATGAAAAATCAGTTAGTCGCGCCTATCGATCCGGCCCCCTCTAAGTGTACAACTTAAATAATCCCATAGAACTTTCGCTGCTGGACTCCAAATCTGAGTTGTCCGCATACCGAACGCCTCCTTCATCAAAACGATTCCATCGGATGTTTGTCCTGTTCCCTCACATCGAATATGCGTCACTGCATCAGCAATATTCTCACAGTCAGGCCAACGTCGAATTGGTACTGGGTCGATCAATCCGTACAATGTGGCATTTAATGACGGCCCAAACGGAACATCTCAGAAAAAACCAAGCCGGATCGACCAATCGCAAAACTGGAGTTTTCAATATTTGCGGTTGGTCGAGACAACTTGTTCTTTGAGGTGATTCGATCTGTTTTTCGATCATCCTACAAGAAAAACAATGAAACATCATAAAAAATCTAGCTTCAAAATTTATTCCTCTTCCAAGATACTGCGACCCATCTTGCCTGAAATGAGAGCTACTACGATACTATAATAAATGATTTTCCCAGACGGTAAACATACTGCTGTTATTGGTTGCCAAGGTTCACCATCGTCCTGATACCATCGTCACCATCGTCACATTCAGCCAGTGCTGCCAGAATACTTTAGATCGAGTTATAAATTATACAAGTTGATGAAAGTTGATGCATTCTGAGCAAACGTGAGTTTTATGATCAAATATGAGTGAAGTTTTTTTCGTTTTCGCACACATTTTATTTTTGGCATTCCCACCACTCTCTATTTTGGAGGGAGAAGAAAATCATAGAGTCTGCAAATTTGCCGAATCCTGAGTAATTTTGAAGAAAAAAGTTACTCACGAGAAAGCTGTTTTGCTCCTTGGACTAACCAGTAGAGACTATTAGATTGCGACAAACTGTGTCCACGTATTGAGAGTCAATAGATGTTTCTCCCAATACCGACGATGTGTACAACATTGATATCACCCTGACTGAACTTCTGTGGGCTCTCGATAAAGGGCTTCAACATGTGCAGATATGATAGGGATAGATTCAACGTCTTTCTCTGTCTATGAAAGTTACACTCCTTGTGCTGCTGAACAAAATCTGGCACAATGATGTGTTTCCCACCAGTAGGTGGAATGCAATAGTCGTTCCAACTCTGAAGCCGGACAGCCACGATTCCGGACCAGCTGCCTTTCGGCTAAGCTCTCCTCTTCAGCTACATGGTGAAGCTGTTTGAGCGGATCATGAACCGTCGACTGGTTTTGCAGAGCTGGCCAACCGCTGGACAAAAACTCCTGATAGTCTCCTCCAGATCTGTCGAAGGCATACTATACCACCTGGGGACACGGTATACTGCGGACGTTGAAGTCGTTGCGGATAAACATGTGGCGGAGCTTTCTCTCCGGAACGGACGTTCCAGGTGTCTGTAGGAGGACACATGGCTCTTGAACACAGGCTGGAAAATGCCACAGTGCCACAGAGGTTCGGTTCTATCCATGGAGCTGTTCCTAATCGCGATACAACCATCTTTCGCCAAGCGGTGTCAGATATATTGTTGAACGCGGACAACATCCTTCTCATGGTACAACAGACCAAAAAGTAAAGGTCTCCATCGCAAGCTGCAGACCGCCGGAAAAGGCCGTGGAAATCTCGACGAAGAGTGTGAGATTTGCCATGTCAGCTAACGAAATAGCACATATTCTACCCCAGCCGGAATCGTACCTTGACATTCTAGCCGCAATAGATGGTCATGAAAGCGTGTGAGTCAGTTTTTATGAACCTGAACAACCTGAACATAATCTGATAATGACTGGTGAGCTTACAGAAGCTTCCACTAAATGTGTTTGAATGCATAGCGTAACCTTTACGCTAACTTTACGATGATCTGGATGAACTTTACGAAGGTGGCCTAGAATATCCCAAAAATATCTCATTATATCAGTTGACCATCAAAAAGACTCACTTAATTTGGTCAAATACATATTGTTACTTTGTTTAGTCAATAAGCTGTAGATTCTAGGTTTTGAATTCCAGTGCCGTTTGGATAACCTAGAATATCCGAATATTATCTCATAGTGTCTGTTGTTCTTCCAAAATATTGATTCAATACACATCGTAGCTTTGCATAGCCCAGAAAGCTTTTGTTACAACTGTAGGTCCTATGTTCTGATCTCAAGGAGTTGTTTGGATGACCTGGAACATGTCATACTGCTTTATCATGTGTTTTGGCATTGGGAATGTAAATTGAATATGTTCGAATATTTTTGTAACTTTGTATTGCCTAAAATTTACTGTTACAACTGTAAATCCTAAGTTCTGAATGCCCAGACAGTTTGGATGACCTAGACCAACCCAAGATTATCTTCTTGTGTATTTTTACGTTCGAAAATGTTCACTGAATACACTTAAAAACGTGACGTAACTTTGTATAGCTCATTAAACTCATCGTAGATTTCAAATTCAATTCTGAACTCCAGGACGGTTTTGGATTACATAGAGGATCTCAAAGTTATAAAATAATAACTGTTGACCTTCCGAAAGGTTCATTGAATATTTTTGCACACGTATGGTCACCATGTATAGCTCAAACTGTAGATCTTATGTTCTGAACTCAAGGGCAGTTTGAATGATCTAGATTATCTCCGTGTATCTCATGATGTTATTTTTCGTTCGAAAATATTCGTAGCGTAACTTTGTATAGCCCAAAAAGGTATAGTTACTACTGTAGATCTTAAATTCAGCACTCAAGGACAGCTTGGATGAGTTGGAACGTCATAAGATTATCAAATAATGACTGTTGACCTTACAAAGGTTCATTCAATATGTTTGAGTACATATCATACCCTTATATAACCCGTAAAGCTACTGTTACAACTGTAGATCTGATGTTTTGAACTCAGGTACATTTTTGGATGACCTAGAACCCCTCAGAAAAATAAAAAAATTATAACGTTTATCAACGAAAATTTAATAATACGTATGCATATGTACAATATTCTAAAACAACGCTTTACACTATTAATAAGGCATTTATTTTTCTTCCTGAACTTCTTCATATTCAGGATTTTCTAGGTGGTCAATCAGGTCTACTCATATACTTTTATTTTGCCAGGTAGAAAAATTGATGAAAAACAAATTTGCCTTTTATTCAGTCTGATTTTATACAGCCATCATCCTTTTGGGGTCACATATGACCCCTTAGGCCTGAAAGAGTTAATATACTTTTCAAGACAAGGCTTAACATTTATGAATTTTTCAATAGTATGTTGCCCGAAATCAACAATGTTCTCTATTGAAATTGATGCGTAGAAATATTTCCGATGGATTTGTGCAAATTTTTTGAAAATCTTTTAAGAAATTACTGAAGTACTAATGCTCAAAACCTGACCACTTTTTGTGACGGTCGCAATGGGGTTTCTTTAAATTGTACCAAAAACCACACGACAACAAAGACGCAATCGTATGTCAAAAGTCTGGTTTGTAGAACTCATTTATAAAATTTTGCCAATGCTTCAACCCACCATCCGTTGCATCCAGCGAAAGCTCCAAGTATGTTGTGAAAATCGCCAAGATACTTCCGATTCAGGTCAATTATGATCTTCTTTTTGACGAATGGAACTTGTTAAAACGCTAGGTGCTAACCTTGAGGTACTGAGTACAGAATTGAGGAGTATTGGAACCAGAAAACGGCGGTGAGTTGAGCCTAAATACCCTCAGGTGATTAAGGTAGTGAAAACAGCTTCACATGGCAACGGCTCAAAAAGGAATTGAGAAGATATGTCGAAGTAATTCTAGCACAGGTCATGCTGGAAGGCGTTCCAACCGTGCGTATAGACCCACAAAAAAAAAAAACAAAAAATCATACTGCACCGCAGTAATATTCATTTGTGCAAACGGGGGCGATCACCTTGTGTCTTTTTACTGGACTATATACATCAAATGTATAAAAGATTACAAAAATACTAAAATTTCGAAATCACTTTTTAGTCACTTTTTGGTCACTATTTGGTCACTATTTTTATTATTTTAGTCACTAAAGTCACTATTATTTATCCATAAATCCGCTACTACCCCTGTGCATGGGTAGTTTCGTCAGTGCGGGTGAAGGTAAACCCATGAAAAATCGGCAATTTTATCCATTTTTTTAATGCAAACGTTAGACAAAAAATTACATCGTTTTGTGTTTATAAATTGTGAAAGGTGTTAGAAATATTAAATCATTTATCAATACATAAAATACCAGTATTTCGGTACTGGAAATTCTGTCTATTAACGGTATTTCCGGTTCCAGTACTAACCGTAGTAGTAATGTAGAGCTTAGCAACATATTATAAGGTGTGAACTGAAAATCAAGAGCTAGGTGTTCCGGATATTTATACTAACAGCGGATGCCAAATGAAATACCCAGGTAACCAATAAGCAGTTCCAAAGCGTCTTTAAGGCAGCCTATCAAGCATTTAAGTCGCCTTAAATGCAACATAAATGCCAATTTTGGCCTAATATACGGCTGCTTTACTGCAATGCTATAATAATGCTTCAATAATGCTATTTTGCATTCGAAATACTAATTTCAGACTACAAGCATTTAAATAGCATTTGAAATGCAACTTTACAACAGATGACATTCAAGTTGCTGATATAATGCTAATATACTGCTTGTAGCATCTGATATGCAGATTTAGGGTTGATTTACTGCATATGCAAATGCTTATTGGTTGCCTGGGTAGAATAGATCCCCCCTCCTTTCAGCATGTATTTCACTCACCATCACATGCAGCGGTGTTTGCCCGTTGAAGTTGACCAAGTTCACATCGCAGTTGCGTTCGATCAGCGCATTGAGCACCTCTCGGCTAGAGCTCCAGTGCAGTGGCGTTCCTCCGTGCTTCATGTCCTGGGTGAACAGCTTGTTCGGATTACTCACCAAAAAGTCTGCGACATTGCCTGCGGAGTAAGGTTCTTGGATTGTGATTATCGGAGATCGGTTTCGATCGATTGATCGAGGAATGGTAAAAGAAAATTAAGAAAAGAAGAAAGTCCAAGTTAGTTGCAGGTTATGCTAAAATCATATTGTCCAGTAAATATTGTTGATCTTTCGATTGTGCCACCGACATGCAACGCCCCCCGATGCTGAAAACGATGGTTAGTTTTGTGAATATATTCATTTGGTCTTTTGAAGGGTTAGTAAAACAGAAATCAAATTTATGTCAAAGTTGGAAGTACTTACTCGAAGCCATCGTCTTATTGTAGGATGTACTCAACGATCTGGCCATCTTGTTGGTATCAGCTCCTGCAAGCAGCAGAGCCTTGACGCAATCCGGCTTGTCGGATAAACACGCCAAATGGAGAGGTGTATAACCATCGGCGTTGCAGTGATTCAGATTGGCTGTACTTTTGGCTGTTAGCAGCTGTAAGTCAATAGAGCATCGTTAGATATGTATGGAAGCCTCAATTTCAATTCCCCCACTCACATTGATCATTTCTTTGGTGGTGCTGGCGGCATAATGAAACACGGAATTACTATTGTTATCCAAGTGCTCGATGTTACTTAGTGGTAGCAGAGCTTTGACCATCTCGATGTTATTCGCTTTGGTTGCTATCTAAAAGTGAGAAAATAGCGTGAGAAAAGGTTCCGATTCATTGACAAAGATGGATCTCACCTGTAGGGGTGTCAAAAGTCCAGTATGATCTGGATCGTCTATGGATTCTACGATTTTCGGATTTGAGATATAATCGATGAGATTGAAGTGGGCGATGATGTGCGCCAACGACCAGGAAGGATACTCAATCAAGGTGTCGCACAGTTTTTGAAGTCCGTTGATGTTGTACAACTGTAAGAAGAATTGGATTAGCAGTCGTTGCCATCAAGAGAAGCGTGAAGGTGGAAAACTTACCTCACGAATCATTTTCACTAGCGCCGGTAGTCTTTGGTGGAAGGCTTCGAATTTTTCTTCAGCTTCGACTTGCGTTGCTCCTCGGTACAGGCTTGGGAAGAAAAGGATTTCACAAATCGTTTGAAGGATTGAACTATGTCTCCACTCACCTATAGGACGTATTGACCGTTTCCGAGTGTGGTCGCTCCAGTACGATCTCGTACAACGGTTTCTTGTCATTACCCCCCGTGCTCGGAGCATACAGCCGCATCGCATCGTCCCGATGGAGAACCTGCAGGTTGATGTAGTTCTCATTTTTCACCTCCAGCACCTTGTTTGGGGGTGCATCTCCACCCAGCAGTCGTTGGAGAACTAGTAATGCAATTTGGGTTGTTCGGGTACAAATGAGGGAGTTGCAGGAAAGATGGTCCGGCATTCAAGTGTTATGGGGAAAGAAATAAAGCAATTTGGTTGAACAAATTTTGTATTAATAAAATCAGCTGTTGCTTTCTATTTCGGTTGTCGAATTAAAAAATTAAAACTGGATCCTACCTAAACCGGAAGCCAAAGCGCCAATACCGAGCCAAGCCATTTGCATATGAAGTTGTACGTTTGGTTAAACTTTTGCGTGGGTGGTTTCAATCGTGTAACAATGTCTAGTGCGAAATGTCTTGTGTAGGGTGAGTGAGCTTGTAAGCAATCAATTATGTTTGGTGGGAGTTTCACTTAGCGTAAGGAAAGTTGGAATGGTGGTTTTGTTCTTATAGTTTAGTAAATTTTAGTATCAAAATCGATGTAACAACTGAAACGAGTACAAATTGGAATACGGTATTGGATTGGTGCTTTTATGGTACGACAAAATAAATAACGACAACATTTAAAGTACCGCCAAAAGTGACTACTAATACTACAAAACTACTGGATAGGAAACAACCGGAGAACGTAACCTTCAAAACAGAATCTCAGGTACATATATCCCATGGTCGGAGAAATGAAAACTAGAAGTTGATACTGTGATAGACTGTGAGTTCAGAAGAGCCTTGAACAAAGCAGAATGGGCTACCACATTTGGAATAAGGTCATAATAGATCATTGCACCGAATGTATTAACCTCACTTTTCTGACAGTTCAGGGAGCTTGTTTTCAAGGTGTTAGAATTTGAACCGCTCAAACGAAATTTTTAACTAGCTTTTTTTTTGGATTCTAAACGATAAGATTCAGGAAATGATATAAGAATAAGCAGTGGTGCCTGTGTTCTGGCAGTTTTACTTTTATCGAAATAAATTTAGAACACAACATCTTAAACCGATCTTACTGATAATATTCTAAGTCCACGTAAACAAGCTCCCTGAACTGTCAAAACTGCATTGATGACGCCATCGTGCAATGATCTATTATCTCGTAACATTTGAAAAGCGCTTATCTTCGTTGATCGCTTCTTTCAATCGATTTTCTCCTCTGTAAATTACGCGGCTGCAGAATTTTTTTCCATAGAATTTATTGTCCAATGTGCAAATCTATAACGCTTTTACTTCACGCCTTTAACTCGTTTGTTCAGCCGTTATAAACCAAGTCGATGAAAAAAATCGATTAACCAAGGATGGCCGTTTTAAATTGTTACGCGAGATTTCTTCTATTTGGAGCTGTTTCATAATATGAATTTTTGTTATGTTGATGTTCACAAAATTTGTTAAAGTTAGGCTAATCGTCGATTACTTTTAGCTACAGTGGTTTAGTCGGCTACTAAAATAATGCCAAATAATCAACAATTTTGTTTTAAGTTTTTCAAAGGGTCCGGCCTTTCACATCATTTTAGAATAAGAACTACATTAGTGGCTATAAATTAGAAGAAAAGTGTTATAGTTATAGTTACAAGTATTCCACTAAACAGCTCAAACCCTCTAGGATACATTAGTGGCTTTTTCGTACGCAAAAATGACCTTATGCCAAATGGGCTCCCCTGAGAAAAATGTGATTTTACTTGACTTTCCTTGTTGGTGTATTTCTAGCCATTACCCTAAAAAACCTTAATTCGACTGGTCTATTATACCTTGTAGTAAGTCTCTTTCCCGATCGGTGGGTTTTCCACAGTCCTGATGATGAATGAATATGAATGAACAGATGTTTAGCATTGTGCCTATATTTATGGTTTTTAACAATAATGTCTAGATTATGATCTAGGGCGTGTCTCACAATAGGTGTCACGAAAACAAAATGGGATTACAACAAAACAAATCAACCAAATCATAGCATTTATTTTTCATTTGAAAGATACATGTTCTAAAAATAAACCATATTAATTCAATTCGAATCTTTCGCCCTTTTCCTTGATAACTTTGTGCAAACGCTTTGTAAACCCATCGAAGCTGGCACGTACGATTTCCAGAGGAATTTGGTCCAAAATATCAACCAAATGTTTCTTGATTCGATCTAAAGTAAGCCCTTGTGTAGGGCCTATATATTGAAGCATACAACCCCAAACAAAGTAGTCAAGTGGGTTGAGATCCGGTGAAGATCCAGGACATTCTTCCTTTGCCTTGTGAGCTGGAGCTGAGTCCTGTTGGAAATAATATGGTGTATTCCCATACAGCGTTGAAGCATGATGAAGCAGATGGTTTTTCAAAACCTGCTCGATGTAATATTCAGTGTTGATTTTGTAGGTTCTAAAAAAAGAGGAAGTTTTCCTTTTCGTGAAACGGCGCCCCATACCATGATTTTCGATACATTCTGGTAGCGTTTAAAGCTAGTTTATCTCTTGGAATATTGGCAAGATACCATACACACGATCGTTTTGTTGTTCATGACTGTCCTGAAAGAGGAAGAGCTTTTCATCCGAAAATAAAATCTCGTGACCGTGATAAAGTCACCGTGCCGAAGCAAAAGATTTCTGCTTCTTTGAACCCTGGCTTGCTCTTGATGCTCCGTCAACCTGTGAGTCCATTGTTTCTTGTACGGCTTGCGTTCGAGATCATGTCTGCGGAGCCGGTTCATTGAAGCAGGGAGCATCTGAAACTGTTTGCTCAATTTAAGGCCAGATATGGCCGGATTACATCTTATTCACTCCCTCACATATTTGATCTTTTTCTTTATTCTGGCAGTTCGTCTGGCACCTTCTTAGTGTTGAATATGGGCATATCCAGTTTCCTTGAACCGTTTCAAAATGCTTACTCACTCCGAACTGCTTAAGTCTATTGAATATCTGGCACGGTCTAAACTTTTGCAAATGTTATTTTTAAACTTGCTCTTGTATGGCTTCCAAGGTAGATGATAAATATAAACAAACGGAATCGCTTATTTATCTTCAGCGATAAGCTGTCAAAAGAATACACTCAAAACGGGTATAATCATTTCCACTGTTAAAGACTGTCAAGACTGAAAAAAGGTGACACCTATTGTGAGACACACTGTACTGCCCCTTCCCTAGCTAATCCAAAAATATTTGGAAAACAAACGTTGTTTTGAACAACCATTGTCCACTTATCGTCTGCAAACACGTCCTTTGTAGTACACTTGTTACAATTTGTTTGAGATTATTGAAGTATGAGAAGTTTTAATTATAATAATGTTGTAGCAACCGTTTACGATGTATAAGTGTTGGTTAAGATGGTCAACTGATTTTGGACAAAATTTGGAAGACAAGGATTTAACCTTCCTTGGGTTTTAACAGTTTGTGACGAATAAGGTGTCTCGGGTCATATTGACCCGGATTTTGAATTCACATTCTGGAAAATGTATACAACCGAATTTAAAGTCTTTGCAGCCAAAATGTTAGAGTCCCAATTTTCAGGTTCTTGATCTTTTTAACCAGATTGGTCACAAGGTTCTGTGCCACGATCCGTCAGGTGGCGACAGATACAAATTTTCATCGGAACATGCTTTCGACGGTTCGAGCCGTGATTTTTCAAGAAAAGTCTACTGCTAGTCTTGAAATGAATCAATAATCATATTGGTCATTCCGGGACAATCCGCATGCCCCGGGGGAACCATTTAGGAGGAGACATATACAGATTTTCACTGAAACATGCCTTTCGACGGCTCAAGTTTCATGATTTCTCATGAATAGTTTATCATACTTTCAATATGGTCATAGTATGTGAAGGCTATGTGAAACTAAAGGGTTTCCTTGAAGTATCCGGGTTGTCCCGGAATGGTTAACATAGTAATTCGTACATTTAATGACTAGAAGTAGATTGTTTACAAAAAATTATGAAGTTTGAGCCATCGAAAGGCATGTTTCGATGAAAATCTGTATTTGTCCCCCTCCAAAATGGTGCTTTCAGGGCATCCGGCTTGTTCCAAAATGACCAATAAGGTCATAGATCCCTTCCAAGTCAAGAAGTAGACTACTCAACAAAAATCATGAAGTTTTAACTGTTGAAAGGCATGTTCTGGCAAAAATATGTATTTGTCTCCTCCTAAACGGCTCCCCCGGAGCATCCTGGTTGTCCAGGAATGGCCAATATAGTCATTGGTCCATTTCAAGGCTAGAAGCAGACTTATAAAAATAATGAAGTTTTAAACGTCGAAAAGCATGTTTCGGCGAAAATACGATTTTGCCCTCGTCTTAAGGGTTCTTCCGGGGCATCCGAGTTGTTTCAGAATGGCCAATATGGTTATTGATCCATTTCAAGGCTAGATGTAGACTTCTCAACAAAAATTATCAAGTTTGAGCCGTCGAAAAGCATGTTCCGATGAAAATTTGTACCTGTCGCCGCCTCGGGGATCGTGTAAAAACATGCCCTCTTCCGGCACAGATTCCTTGTGACCAATCGGGTAAAAAAAGCAGTATTCACCAGAAACTGAAAATTCGGACTAGAATAAGCATTTTGGCTGCAAAGGCTTTAAAATTTGGTCATATATAGTTTTCACAATGTTAGTTTGAAATCCGGGTCAATATGACCCGAAATACCTTATTCGTAACTTTTGGGTTCGATGCAGAAACATTACTTCCTATAATTTAGGAAAAGTCAAAGTCAAATTCAAACAACTAGATGCTTATTTTAGAAAGTTATAGCATTTTTTGAAATCTTTTTCGGGTAATATTGACCCCGACACCTAAAGAAGGTTAAGGGCTTCAAATAGCTCGGTCGATAAGAGCACGGAGGCTCAGCGATCGAGGAAATCTTTCGGATTGGAAATTTTCTTGACTTCCCTGGGCATAGAATATCATTGTGCTCACCACTCAATATATGAATTCATGCATTGGCATGAGTTGGCATCGAAAGCTCTCAACAACTGTGAAAGTGCTTCTAGAATAGTAAGATGAGAGAAAGCTCGTTGAAAATAGCGTCAAAATTAGCAAGAAGAACATGAATTTTAGAACTAAGTCGCCATATGACCCAACAGACGTCACAACACCGGGATGCACGTCTGCTCCAAATCTCCTCGTCACAGTCGAGCCACTCCTGCCAGCGACCTGCAGCCATCCCGGCCCTGTGTATGAGTTTGGAGAAGGGGTCTTCCACATCGTCAACGCAGGCAAGTATCCACATTCTAACCGAACTTCACTCCGAGAACGAAGCTATCGAAATTGTTGAACCATCTATCACTGAAGCGAATACATCTAACATCGCCTCACCTAGCATGCCAACAAACCATCAGGCATCTGATGCGCCTTCCGTGGAGAAATGCGTTCACGATCGCACTCTTTCCCCGAACTACCAGAACGTCAGGGGCTTGCGCACAAAAATCCCTCAGCTACGTTTGGTACTGTCTAGCTGTGTTTATGACGTGCTTATCTTTACGGAAACATGGCTCCAGGCAGATATTGATAGCAGAGAAATTTCGTCCGATTACGTTTTCTTCCGTTGTGATCGTAATTCATTGACGAGTCAGGTGGAGTGCTGATTGTGATTATAAGCTCACTCAAATGTAATTCTGTGCCGATGCTTATCTGCAATGAACTCGAACAAATCTCAATCGTTTGCATAACGTTGCATTCTCATTTGCTTTATACAGTTGCTATCTATCTCCCACCTAATTCGAGTACCGAGTTATATATTGCTCATGGAAGTGCGGTACAACTTGTTGTAGGTCGTTTGATAGAGAATGACATAATTTTGTCTGTCCGCGACTTTAGTCTTCCTAACTTGTGATGGCATCTTGAATTTGAAAACATTCCTTCTAACGTCTCTACTGATACGGAGCTGGACTTTACAAATGGCTTGAGGCAGGCTAACAGTTTCGTCAATACAAATGAAAAACGTTTGTATTTACCAATTTCCCGGAATATCTTGACTTAATTACACCATCGTCTCCTCTGTTGGCTATTGATAACCACCCCGCACGATTAGATTTACTGCTTGACGATAGCGACGCGCCAACATTACTAGACAACCAAAATCAATGTTTTAAGTTTGACTATTCCGCATGCGATTTTGACTTGGTAAACTCCATTCTTGTGGACATTGAACGACGGTGGCGTGGATCAGGTGCTATTAGCTTATGGATCACTCTATGTTGTTAGCAATCGCCATGTTCCTCGAAAAAAACCTGCTTCGATCGCAGTTTTCAACTAACCGTGGTGGACTCCCGATCTGCGTAATAGCCGCAACAATCTTCGTAGGATGCATAACTGACAGTTCTTCACGAAAAACGAGTCCGACAGAACTACACTTCGCGAGCTTGAATCGTAGTATAAAGCCCTTCTTTCGGCAACGCATGAAAGCTAATTCATCATTCATATCAGGATTCAGACAACCGTCAAGCAAAACCCTTTTACTTCGGGAGTTACGTCAAGCAGTGGAAAGCTAGTCGCGGCGTTCCTGGCTCTATCAACTTCAATGGAACTACTTTTCAATCTAGCTGAGAAGCAGCCAATCTTTTTGCCACATTATTCTAAAGCGTGTTTAGTAAAGCTTCTCCCGGTCAACGTCGGAACCCCTTTGAACAGATACCGTCCTATAACATAAGTTTCGCATGCATACACATGCATCTACGAATGATGTTTGGAAAGCCCTTGAAAACCTCGACTCAACGAAAGGACCCGGAACAAATAGCCTTCCTCTTGTGTTTTTGAAGAATTACGCCACCACTCTTGAGGACAGTGATGTCCATATCCTCAGTGTGGTAGAGAGAGATTTAATTTTTCCACACACTCTTCCTACCTTAACGAGAGCTCTTCTCTCTTGTTTATATTCACCCCCGTGTTTGCATGCGGGTAGCGCATGTGAGTGGAGAAAAATATTTTTTTATTCACACTACACTCGATCGCTATAGAGTGAGAAGAAGAGCTCTCAAATTCACAGAAGCGAATGCAGATAAATTCCCTGACGCGTGCGCCCCAGTGAGCTCACTGGCGTGGGCTCTTCTGCTAGTATACAACAAAGGAAGAAAGAATAATGTTTCTTCCCGCTTCCTTTTTTCGGACATTTTCTGCAACTCCGACGATGTTTTAACTTTCAATCGCACCAGCGAATCACAGAAAGAGCGTTCTCGCCCCAGTGTACGCGGCAGTGATCGCAGGCGAGAGCACGTGGGCGAAGACAGATGAGAGCACATGAGCGCGATCGTATAAAAGAGAGTGTGGTTCACCTTACTCCAGGTAATCCCATCACCGGCGCACACTTCTACTCTGTTTATTTTTCACCGAATAAAAGAGCATTTGCTTTATCTGAGGTGAGTTATGGTTGTATCCTCTGTGAAGGAACAAATCTGACGCACCGGCGTAACATTAGTGCGAAATGCCATCTCTGCTTGAGGAACCATGAGGAAACATGAGGATTTCCAACATTCAGTGCGTTCCAAGACATTCAACATATCATCTGGAATGATCCAGTCAACCATCCCGCTTATCCTGACCGATGCAAGTTGATTGATTTGGAAACCTTCTCAGTCAGGCGTATTAAACTGCAACGGCTGTTCATCTTTGGCCTTATGATGGGCCATGTGGATTATCCCGAACTCATAGAATAAATTCCGTGGAACACTTCTCCTCGTCGTTTCCGAAACTCCCCATTACTGGCAATTCCGTTTCACTGAACGAAATTCGGATTCAATAATTGTTATCATTGTTGCCTCTCCGAGTTGAACATGCCAAAGTTCAAAAAGAAATTCTTTTGATCTCTATATGCCGCAGAGAAAAAAATAGTTTGATTTGCCCATAAGAATACTCATAGAATCATCAAAGGGCCAGTGCAGAGTAAGTGACTCTGACAGGGTTATTCTGCGTGGCGTGAGTCGACACGACTCGATCTCACATACGAGGTGACAATTGTCGCCTCGTGTGTGGTGACTGTCCATTTGATTTGCACAGAGAGTCACCTCACACGAGGCGACAATTGTCACCTCGTATGTGAGAGCGAGTCGTGTCGACTCACCCGCCACGCAGAATAAGGCACTCCAGTAGCCTCATGTTGAGAAGAAATTATTGTCTTCTTAAACAACATTATCATAGATCGTTACTCCGCGAATGGGAGAATACAAAAATAATAATCGTCATGTAACTATAATTGTTTTGCAGTTATTAAATTCAATGTTCTAAAGTAAGTGTGTCCATATTTCAACTCTCTCTGGATGGGGGTTTGAGGCCCTGACAAGGGCCGTTTTTCTGTTGCCTGAGTTGAGAATGTAAGTATTAGCCACCTCAATCGGGAGCGCCTTTGAAACTCCACCACGACAATGGCCTCAAGGTCAGCACCCTCACCGGACAATGCGCCGCGAAGCAGGGAATAATCGAACTGATTACAGTAAAAACTCCTCGAAAACTTCACATTTACTAATTGAATTTAAATTAGAAGGAAAAATTAGTAATCTCCATTTAATTCCAACTACCTTTGCTTATCTTCGACAGATACGCGTATTTCGTCTACAATGTGCAATAAGCAAAGGTAGTTGGAATTAAATGGAGATTACTAATTTTTCCTTCTAATTTATAGTTACAAGTATTCCACTAAACAGCTCAAACCCTCTAGGATTTTTAATTGAATTTAATTTCTAGTCTCTTTCCCACTCTCTTAATGTCTATCTGACCTTCTTGTTTTTCTTCGATGGCCCCTTACAGCTTCACTACCACGTATCCACGTAGATTATACCTCTCGACGGCTGGGTTTACTACTGCTTCGAATTTCTAGTTCCGACGATGCGCGTTCACTCTTTCGGATGATGATGATGGAGTAGAGATGGCGATGGCTTCTCCTTACTACCGTCCAGAACCACCGAGTATGTTGACGAACTCGTTGAATTATTGAATTGTGTGATGTCCTAGGACAGCACAGGCTTCCGGTACGTCTACCGGAGATTCCAGGGACTCTGTACAAAAATACAGCGGGGTCCTAACGGACAAGTCGACACAAATTTTTCATTAGGGCCTAACTGACAAACGTAAACAATGGCTTCTTCCTTAAATCGCTCGTTATTGAAAACTCGCCTAATCAATCCACCACGATCATTTCGAAGAGGAAGTGTTCACCTATCCGATAGAATTGGAGGCTTACATGGGTAGCTTTTGTGCCACGAGAAATTTACGGAAGAAGCCATTATTTACGTTTGTCAGTTAGGCCCTAATGAAAATTTTGTGTCGAAGTAACCTGCTGTTTACGGTTTAAGTGCTTACTGCTGATGTGCACTATTGTATTTTGCTTTTGGCCTTTTTAAGGGTTTTTGATGGAGCTTGATGGTTTACTAATTATTTTCCTTGCATGCAATGGTAACCGACGCCATTATTTAAAAAGGACCCGGCATGGTGAGTTATACATATCAGCTCTCGGCTGCGCACCTTAAAATCGTCCAGCACGCTTTACTACCTAGCAACAACCTAGCCGTGATGAAGGAGGAAAGGTTAAAGAATAGATAAAGTCTCGCTTGAATCGCGCCGGATTGCAATAACCAGTCGGTCGCATTCGCCGTTTGCTCCGGAAGGGTAACTTCGCCGAGCGTGTAGGTGCCGGTTTCACTGCTATCTCGCTGCGATGATGGATTACCTGACCGCTGAAGTCCTCGAGTTGGCAGGAAACGCCGCACGTGACAACAAGAAGACCAGAATCATTCCACGTCACCTCCAGCTGACCAATCTCAACGACGAGAAGCTGAACAAAACTTTTCTCCGGTGTGACCATTGCACAGGGTGGTGTACTTTTCAGGCCGTCCTGCTGCCTAAGAAGACCGAGGAACCATGTTCCCTCCGTCAGCAATTAAAATCTGTCCTTTTCAGAACGAACAAATCAATTTGCCCAACTAGGGTTTGTTTAATTGAAATTTCCCTTACTACGCACCGGATCAACATAGCATTGCTTTAAACGTTGAAACGTGTACACATATATATTAAGTAGGGGGTAGGTTAGGTTCGTTGTAGGTCCTAGTTGTACATAGTGGATTAGTGTCACTTAGTAGAATAGGTTAGTTGCTAGCCGTGGCAAGCACTCTGGAGGGTACCAAGGTAGCCAATAAGAAGTTCCGAAGCGCCTTTACGGCAGCCTATCAAGCATTTAAGTCGCCTTAAATGCAACATTAATGCCGATTTTGGCCCAATATACGGCTGCTTTACTGCAATGCTATGATAATTCTTCATTAATACTATTTTGCATTGGAAATGCTTATTACAAGCTACGAGCATTTAAATAGCATTTGAAATCCAACTTTACACAGATAGCATTCTACATGCTGATATAATGCTAATATATAGCTTGTTACATCTGAAATGCAAAATAAGGAATGATTTACTGCATATGCTAATGCTTATTGGTTACCTGGGTACATTGGCGAGTAGCCGTTAGCCAGATAGGCGATGGTACAGTTGGCTGATGACTTACACTTAGTTGTAGTCCTACGTCATTATTTTGAACAACCCAATGGACCTTGTCGTTTTTTTAAATCTTAAAACCAGCGCTTCATAAAAGACGTAACGGACTTACTGATTCGCTCTCGTGGGAGACCTTCAATATAATTCAATACAGCATTTATTGCTAACGTGTTGGCAGGCGAAATTGATGCTCCAGCAGTGTTCTGTCAACTCAATATTCATCAGACAGAACTTCTTTACAGACGGTGCGAAAATGATCAATCAAGAAGGAGCAAACGTATCGTTCTCTTTCATAGTTGCCCTATGGCAAGGTAGAGAATTGAAGTGTTTCCCTCGCTACCCCCTGGTACGAAACATCACAGAGTCGATTTTCTCGAGATTTTCTGCTGCAAATGTAGCATCAATCCTTTTATAAGTCGATCGTATGTAGAATGCAGCATCCTGGAATAAAGCTGCGATGAGGCTTATTAACGCCACCGGCGGATGGCGCGCTCGCCCCATGAGCGTTGGTAGCTGTTTGTGGGGAGCCTTTTCTCTTAATCGATTTTCGAGCGATCTGCCTGGTGACTGGAGGCCATTTTGTCTCTAGTATTCGTCCCGTTACGGTTATCCTTTCTTGTGAAGAGGTTTATATACACTTTAAAATGCACACGACAACTCAGAGAGGTATCCAAATTGTGACAATATCACGTGTAATAACTCAAGTACGTGTACTTGTCAGTGGCGTAATAATCGCTAATCTAATCTCTGATCCAGGGTTGTCATGATCGTTAACATCTACCGTCTGTTTCGTTAACGAATGCGATACAAATTTTCATATAAGATGTTAACAAAAATGTACACAGACGAAAGCGGTTAACATCCATGCTCTGAACTAACAATTAATGTTATCGTTGGACATCTTCATAGCTCAATCTTAATACATTTACTGTTTAGTTAATCTGATTTATAAAGCATTCTGGTTAAGCGCAGAGATAAATCTGAGCGAATGCGTGGAGACGAACTAGCCCAGGTGGCTGCAAGTCATTCAAGTGAAAAATTCCACAAAACGAACAATTTTAGTTGTACTGGCAAAAGATAGCTGGTTAAACCAAGTTTTGGCTGTACAAGCTTTCCTGAAGCTAAAATTTTTAGTTGGGACTGCCCAAAACTTTGGATGTAATCGTTAAACGTCAGGCTATAGAGTATGCTATAAGCCGGATAACATGAAATAATAGATGAAGAAGCTCTGTCTGGCCTTACCATAATATAATTTAAATACTTGAATCGCATACACTGCCGTGAAACGAATATAAATCCAACATGAATAGGAAATCAAGCAAAGATGGGACTGATATGCATTGCACGGCTGTACAGACGGGTAAGAGGATTACCTAGAAGAATTGTGTGTTTGCTCTGGTAAGGAAGCAGTGCAAAAAGAATAACATTAATTCATTCTTCTTTGTCCTTAAATCTTAGAATAATTTTGTTCTTTAATTTTAGTAATATTGCCTAACTAAACTTATCATTGTTCGTGAAAATCAACTTCACTAAAGCAAATGCACGTATGTATTGCTATGCGAAGTTACCGATTAATAATTACTGACATGCAGATGCTAATTCTATTAGTTCAGAGGTTTAGGGTTGAACAAAACTGTAATTAGGCATCCATGATGCAATCTATCAATATGACGAAACATGTTCCACTAGAAGAGTGTTGATCAATGCCATGAGCTTCCTGCTTCATCTCCAAATGAGTTTAGAAAGAAAAATCAAGAACCTTTTTTTTATGCTTATCAGTTCTGGAAATAATCAGAAGTCTGGTTGAGCTGAATCGAGTGCAAGCGGTTGACATTCAACCAAAAACTTATACCATTTAATTTATTTGCTCTAGAAAAAGCAGCCAGACACCTATCGTTTTACAAAAAATAGCATTTTTTCCAAATTCCCTAGAAAATATGACACCAACAAGTGTTTCTCATTAGACGCACTAAGCGAGCAGAACGTACGGTACATAAGCGCTATATTTAATCCACATCGTCAAGCACAACAAATTTTGACAGTTGATCTCGTCATCAGTAAACACATCACACGATATTCCCAGCTGGGACGAGCATACAGTAGAATCCCATTCTGCTTTTTTGTGTTTATTTCCCTCCACCCATTTACCCAATCAAGATTACATTTATCAATAGGATCTCTAATCAACGCCCGAGCGAATGTAACTTCTTCCGGTGCAATACAATGACAGAACACGAAATTCAACGCTAGTTCCGCTGGATACATCCCGAAAACAAACAAAAAATGAAAATCTCATGCAAAACACCTTTTTCATCACATCCGTCACCCATCGATGTGGAATCGAATTTCCCTTCACAACCGCTTGAAAGGAGGCAGTTGTGCAAAAATTTTCCACCCGCACAAACACAATGTAACTTACCGTTCAACATTTTATTGTTAGCGTCGATTTCCTACTTTTTCAGCCAAAAATAGCGGCAAAATAGATCAAAAGTCAACCGATGTAGATGAGTCCGCAGTTGGTGCCGATTTCGAAGAGTTATTTCAGGTTTTCCTTGCTCTAGAAGCACTTGAAAACTAATTTTTCTAATCACTGTTCTCTGGAGATGGCCAGTGAGTAGTTGCTACCAACTTTTGTTATGACTAATGTGGATCACGCACACTGCTGCCGCCCTCTGTTCTGAGTCGAAACAAGGTGACAGGCTGCGGCTTTATGGATGTGTTTTTCGTCAAGATTGATAGGTTCTCATCAGGTTATCCATTATTCTAATTACAAATAAGTGGCCAGTTCTTGGACTTGCGATGCCTCGCATTTGTGACGTTTTACAATGGAATTGTAAATTGTCCAGCATACACAATATAAAATTTTCTTCAATGTTTATTTTCTTTTTTTCTCTTCTTAACGCAAGCATACTGGATAACCTGAGGATTGAATATGCTCAACTTTGGACTTGAAAACCGACGGCGGTGACATCTGAGTGCACGCACACAATGACGGCGATTTGATATAGAAGTTGACAACAAAACAGATATCCCGAGTTTTTCAGCATAATAAAAAAAATGCAATTGATGCTCCACAAAAATCAGTTGCTTACCGATCGTGCAATTGAATTATACCAAAAACAAGGCATCTAGAAGAGATCCGTTTAGTTTTAGTTTTATAAAATTAAACGTCATACAATGAAAGACTTCAATTGAAGAGGAAACCAAATGAACCTATCTGGCGATGGTCACAATTTCAATGTGCTATGTTTACTATGGACTATTTCTCGGGATGTTGTAGAGCCTTTTTCACCGCCAGAAACACGAAACGGCTTGTAACTGCATGGATTGCGTACAAGCTTGTGTTCAATTTGTATATTCACTCAACCAAACCTCCTTAGGATAATCATAAGTTGAGTCTTCTGAAGCATACAAAAAAATCAATCCAACAAAATTAGGTGGAACTAGTAGGTACCCGCATAATCACAAACCATTCCTGGACCTTTTCCCTTATTGTCGACGATCGTTTCCGTTATTGTTACGACATTTACTCTTACAGTTAATAACTATAAACTAACAATCTCCTATAAAGTTTTAACAATATCTCGGATGGTAAAAGGCCAAATAACAATATGCTGAATAGGTAAGGTTAAGTTACCATAGAAAAATGACAATTTTCACGAACAAAATTTTGTCTGCACTCTATGCCCAAAAGTTGGTATATAATCCAGACCGAGTGCAGACAATTAAAAATCTTTCAATGACAATGTGGCATATTAACAATATGTGTTAATGTAGAGGTTGTATGGTGAAAATGAGAACCAACTATTCGATAACAATAACATAACATGTGCTAATATAGCATACATTCGAAATATAGTTTTGACTATATAGCAAACTGTTTTTCGTTATGCGGGTAGGTAATTCATTCAAACACCTTATCAATTTCATATAAATTACTTGTGAGAAATTTTCATATGGGTTTTGTTCAAAAACTTATTACGCAAATGTTATGAATTCAGTGGCGGATCCTGACAAAGCTTGCATACAGCAAAGCAAATATTGGCATGCTCATCGTACATAGATTGCAGATTATGCCTAGCAGGCTATCGACAACAGCAGACAGTGTATAATTTTTTCGATGCGCGGATTTGCAAACTGTGGAACTGTGGAATTATCACCTGGGATGGTTTCGACAGACGATTTGAGTGATATTACTAGCTGATCCGGCAAACGCTTTCCTGCCCTAAACTTATTTTTTTTTTACTTGAAAACAAAAGAACAAAATAGTTGTAAGAATATGCATTTGATATGCATACTGCTTTATATATAGATTCAGAGTTTAATTTTTATTGTGATGTGATTATGATTTTAAACGGTACAAGTTTTGATGCTTATGATAAATAATGTATTAAGTGTTTTTTTGTTATTCTCTGCGTACACAAACAACGCTTATGATTTGCCAAAGCGTGAACAGGCGACATACAATTGGCCGTGTGGAAAACACGGATACTCCCAATTTATTCCACAAACTTCCAATGACTGCCTTTGCGCCTTATTAATTTTCACTGCAAAAGTAAGTAGAATAGGAAATTGAAAACATTAGAAGTTGAACGACAAATTATTCAGGGCTATTCGGGAGGATTCAAAAACTTAGTTGGTTAGCTGACCACTTCGTTTTGAATCAGACCTTCGTCCACCGATATGCACGAAACAACCTGTCCAAGAATTGCATTTTGAATGTCCTCATTGAGATCGTTGATGTTTTTGTTTTTAAAAACCAATACAGCCGGGCTGTCAGCCCGTTTGCTCAGCCAATCGTGTGTCTTGAAGTGATGTCCAATGTTCGGAAAAACTCTTTGGAAGAGTTCTTTTTTCGACACGGTGAAATTGCGACCGTTTTCGGGCAAAATAACTACTGCGATTTCCCTTTTTGTAACACCGACAAACCGACATGAAACTCAATTTTCACCATTGAACGAGAATCCGTAACGACCGATTCCATCTGTCAAAATCTATAGAATAGATTTATCTAGATCAAATAAATGTGTCCAGAATTGCTCATACGTGAACCTTCTTATCAAGTTCCCAAGCGTGTTCGTGGCTTCAAAAAACATTCTTAGCGACCACGAAGATAGATGTCAGTAAAATTATTTGAACAGAAATATTAAGACATTTTCTATTGTCATTCATGTCGGTTTGTCGCCATCCCGCATGTCCCGCATGGAACGGTTGCTTGCCGGGGTTTCGCTGATCTGCATGTTCAGTGGGAGCTTTAGCGCAGAATGTGCCCTTCGCCCACCATCTAAGAACGTGGTTGCGATTCCTGAAGACACCAGAGCCAATCAGACATTGTGATCTTGAGAAGAAAGATCCTTTTAATTTCAACTACCTTTATTGCATGTCAAGATGTCAAGATTAGCAACAAAGGTAGTTGGAATAAAATGGAAATAACTAATCTTTCTCCTCATTTTATAGTTACAGGTATTCCACTAAACAGCTCACACTTTCCAGGATTCTTGTGATCTTATTGTTGCCAATAGATGACTTATCCAGACATGGTTTTCCTGTTCCTCCAGGTGTATTAACGAAATATTTACCAATTCTATCGTTAAGACTGTCATGATCACGCTGTAAACATTTTTGTAGTTGCTGGTTAAGTTTGCAGATTAAGTGCGAACATTTTTATTCAGTTCATCATAAGACACATGTCTTCAAACGGCACCATTGTTTCACTATATATTTCTACGGTTATTATCATTTCTGGATTTGAATATGACCGACACATTTTGGAAGCAATTGAAACTTTTGACATGATTCACAATATGTCAGTAAAATATACTAAATGGACTTTTTTCAATGCTTCGAATGAAGTGGATCCTTAAATATTAACAAACTTTAATATTAGCATTCATCATTGCTGAGATGCACTATTTAAAGTAAATCCGAGCTGGTGTTTCTTGTTTGTAGAATTGCCATTTATGTCGATCGCATCACGAACATGAATGTGCTACTCAGAGTGCAACTTTTTCCAATTAAATTTGATGAACATTCAGTTTGGATTTATCCGGACATATCGACAGAATATCGGAAGAGATGCTTGCGAAGTTTCAGTAGATGGTAGTCGTCATTTTTACGAACTATCATTCGATAGGCATCACAATTAATCGAGCTGACTTTTTTGTCTATTTCTGCATCTATAATTCAAACATATCAATTCAATAGATTTTTCATGTAGTGGTGATCTCCTATGTCACTCACCAATGGATGTCATTCCACAATTACTTGATTGTGAAACATTATCCATTTTCACCATGCCAAAACAATAGAGGATACTGCCAAGCGTCATAAGACCGATGAGTTTCCGACACATGTTGCAAATAATCACTTGCAAGATAATATCCCGTAGTTTCTATGACCACATCATCGATTGTCAGTGCATTGTATCGACGGACTAGCGTTCAGTAGTAGCTAGTATCAGTAGTAGGAATATCAGTTCCGTGACGTACCACGAAACAGGTGAACTACCAGCGTTACGGGTCATAAAAAATACTCCAGGTTAAAATGGGTGACATTTGTTTTGGGGATGGATTGCACTAAGGAACATGGAAATGGAGTTATCACCACCACTAGAGCGTTCGTGATTAGACGGTTGTGTTGACCGTTGGGCGTCGATGAGACTCCTCAAGATGTCGAACAAAAACTAATTAATCGATTAAGCTGAAACTTAAAGGATTGCATTACTATAGTATTACCTTCTATATGAATTAAAAATGAATTAATATTTCATTACCAAATATGGAAAAATGTGATAAAATGGCTGAAAAAATGTGTATTTTTTCAAAAAAGTTACGCCAAAAGTGCAATTTTTTTTTTAAACTTTTTTTTCAAATCATCCACTAACTGCAAGTGTTATTAATGTTAGTTTTTGGGTAAGCAGGATTCAGATCAAAACTGTGACCGGGAGAGCCGGCACAAGCAAAATACAACAACTTTTTCAACGCACTCTAACGGTCGCCATTTTGTTGAAAAAAAATTGAAAAAAATAATTTGTATACTACACTAATAATTGGATATTTACACTAATAATTGTAAAAAAGTTTCGATTGATTTGAGTAAAAACTTCCCCTTGAAATTTTTTTTTATCAAAAATGCGTTTTTTTGTTCTTGTTCTAACTGTATATCCCCTCTTAAAGTGAAATGTTTACATGTGGCCACAATCTGTCAAGTACTTATCGAGGAGATGGCTGCCAACAGGCTGCCAGATATACAGATTTATCTGTATTAGAGGGTGATACGGTCAAAATTTGGTCAAGGGAAAACGCGTGTAAATCGGTGAAATCGTTTATTTAAAAAATCAAATTAAATTTCTTTTTCAAGTTCAATTAGTATAAAATTCAGGAAAAATATTCAGTTAGGCTTCCGCTTTTCCAAATCCGAATTGCCGGGCCTTACGCTTGACCCCTGCCATCAGATTTTGTACAGCCACCTTGTCCACCTTCTTCGCCGCAGAAAGCCAGTTTGCCTTGAACTGCTGCTCGTCCTTAGCAGTTTTTTTGGTCTTCTTTAGGTTCCGCTTGACAATAGCCCAGTATTTCTCAATTGGGCGGAGCTCTGGCGTGTTGGGAGGTTCTTGTCCTGGGAACCACCTGCACGTTGTTGGCGGCGTACCACTCCATGGCCTTTTACCGTAATGGCAAGATGCCAAATCCGGCCAAAACAGTACGGAACAACCGTGTTTCTTCAGGAAAGGCAGCAGACGTTTATTCAAACACTCTTTCACGTAAATTTCTTGGTTGACAGTCCCGGAAGCTATGAAAATGCTGCTTTTCAAGCCACAGGTACAGATGGCTTGCCAAACCAGATATTTCTTTGCGAACTTTGACAGTTTCGTGTGCTTGAAAATATCTGCTACCTTTCCCTTCCTTTTGCCGTATAAAACTCCTGTCCCGGAAGCTGCTTGTAGTCGGCTTTGACGTAGGTTTCGTCGTCCATTACCACGCAGTCAAACTTCGTCAGCATCGTCGTGTACAGCCTCCGGGATCGCGCTTCTGGCCGTCTGTATTTTGTTTATCATCGCGATTTGGAGTCACTACCTTCTTGTAAGTCGATAGTCCGGCTCGTTTTTTGGCTCGATGCACGGTTGTAGACGATACACCCAGCTTATTTGCGGCATCTCGGAGAGATAGGTTAGGGTTTCGCTTGAAACTACCGGCAACTCTCTTTGTCGTCTCAGCGGCTTCCGGTTTTCGATTTCTCCCGATCCAGACTTCCTGGCTGTCGACAAACGTTCCCCAAACACTTTAATTACATTTGTAACGGTTGATTTGCAACTTTTAGCGATTTTGCCAACTTTGCGTGTGAGTAGCTCGGATTTTCGCGATGCGCGAGCAAAATTTTGATACGCTGCTCTTCTTGCTTGGACGGCATTTCGACAACTGAAGAGTGAATTCCAAAATCAAAATAGGAGCAACATTCTACACACACACACCTTCAAAATGAGGGGTTGTTCAGGTTTTTAAATGCAAAATTGAAAGAAATACGTCAAGTTGATATTGACCAAATTTTGACCGTATCGCCCTTTATACAGGTTTTTTAACGTCAATACAGACGTGGTACAGGTAACAGGTTTGATACAGGTTTTAAAACCATAGTACAGACTAATACAGATTGTCATTAAATGAAAATAAAAAAAAATACAAGATTATTTTGACTTTGTTTTTCTTATGAGTGTAGACTGTATTGTGAATGAAGTAGCTGAGGTGTTAGCTTGTAGTATACTGTTTGTCCAATAGCCAAATATTTGTCATAGGCAGATAGGCATCTGACAAACATCTATGATATCTGTCAGCTGTCTAGCTGCCTATGCCAAATATTTGGCTATTGGACAAACAGTGTACTACAAGCTTTAGAGTTACTATTTGCTCAAACCATACTGCGGCGAATCATTGAAATCTTACTATCCCTATCACACTCGTCAGCAGCGGTTGAGAGATTTTTTCGACATACAATCTCAACAAAACGAAGGTTAGAAACAGCCTTAGCACAGCCTCAATGAAAGAAATTCTGGTGGCTAAACAATACACTCAGCCAAATAATCTTAAGAATTTCATAAGGTTCGTCTTATGAACGATGCTTTGGAATTTCATAAGGCCGACTTATGAATAGATTTTGTTTCACACGTTGTTGTTCTAGTACGCTTTTAAGCATCCCTGATTACAAGTGTTTATATATACTAGTGGGCAAGTCACTGGACCCATAATCCCAACGTTCAAGGTTCGAATCCAGGTTGCTCCATATTTTTATTTTTTTGAACATCATTATATTTCATAGGATAAATTTATAAAATTTACATTGAATTTTTATAGCAAATAATCATAACGGAATCTTATGAATATCGAAAGTTTATTTCGCTGAGTGTACGTAAAGATCCACCAAACCCCCAAAGGAGTCGTCGAAGTTACATATATATGTTTAATTTTACAGGAATTGTCATGTGATGCTTCAAAAGCTGCCTAATCGTTTATATTCACTATATGAAGATTTTTTTTCACGCAAGCAATATTCTGTTTCACGTTATTCCACTCACTCAATGCAATCAATAAATGGATTTATTTAACGTTATGTAAAACATTAACAACATTCTCCAAAAAGCCAAGTATGGTGGTGAATTAACTAGGTTTTGAGAAGCACTATTTTTACAATCCAACAGTATAGAAGCGTTTTATATTATAATCCAACGAGTAAATTGTTTGAAGCAATCTTCTATGTTCTTATATTTTGTTTATAGTTCAAAACTGCATCTTGATTACTATGTATGAGTCTAAGTTAGTGTCGATCACACGTCTCTTTTTAAGTTTATAAAGTTATACTACTCAAAAACGTATATAAACCCCTCAAAAGAATAATTTCATTCAAAGTTTCCATTTTTATTTCAATACAGACAAATACAGATTTTTTATCAAGTAGATACAGATATTTTTTTAAAACCCAGCGCTGAGCTGACAGTGAAAGTAAAGCGAAGATCCCATGAACGCAAGGAATGTAAGGCATTATTACAAGCGCAATCTGACCTATTCGATCCGGGACGTGGGCCAAGAAGGTCAATTCTTCAGTCTGGTTCGTCCAACAGACACAGAGCGGGCCGGATTTCATGTCTCGAATCCGGTAAAGACGGTAAGGACCGAACCGAGACCGATAAACAGAATACGGTGGCCAAATCATGCGCCAGGAAGCTTTACCAAGCTGTTCCTCGAGTGGTTATTGCAGCTGAAATGCATCGTAATGGACGACTAGACGTATATTAAAGCGGACGCTAAGCAGATCTCCTACCTTGAGTTTTTCGTGGGCAAGTCTCTCCTGGATGCTCCGAAGAAGTTCCGAAAAAAGAATGTCGACAAGCCGTACACAACGACCGGGATTATCAACAGCCGAATATATAAAGAAGAATGCCTCCAGAAGCGCCTGCTGCTCTTCCTCTGGTTCACGAAGGTGACACTCTGTTTTGGCCAGATCGTGCCTTAGCATCGTGCCATACAACTTAACAGTTCAAATATTGGTAAAGTTTTAGAATATTTGTAATTCCAATGTTTACATAACACATCGGTCAATAAATCCAGAGCCTATGTAAGAAAACAATTTTTTTTGCCAAAATTCATTTTTATTCATCAATATAATTTCCTTTTAGAGTGATACAATTATTCCAACATTTCTCTGGCATTTCGATACCACCGGTTTAGAACGATTTATCGATACCTTCAAATTATGCTTCAGTTTCAGCAATCACTTTTTCATCTGAGCCAAATCTCTTTCCACGGAGCATCTTTTTGAGTTCTGCGAAGAGCCAGTAGTCGCTGGGGGCAAAATCTGGAGAATACGGTGGATGCGATAGCAATTCGAAACCCAATTCGACTGTTTTTATTGACTTTATTGGCTTTTGCCACGGTGCATTGTATTGATGAAAGATCGTGTTTTTCTTCCTCAAATGAGGCCTTTTCCAAGCGATTTTGGCTTAAACGATCCAACAAACCGATATAATAGTCGCTGTTGATTGTTTTTCTATGTTCCAAGTAGTTAATGAATAAAATTCAATACGCATTCCAAAATATACAGGCCATTACCTTCCCAGCCGATGTTTGAGTCTTTGGACGCTTCGAACGGCTTTCTCCGTCTGCACGGCAAACAGCTCTTTGAATCATCGACTCATTGTTGTTTTTGCTCTGGTGTGAGCAAACGCGGCATCCATTTGGAAAACAGCTTTTTCGTACCCAAATGTTCGTGTATAATGGTGTAAACACTACCTTTTGATACCTTCAGAGTGACAGCTATCTCTTGCAACTTCACCTAGCGATCGCCCATGATGATTTTCATGGTTTTTTCAATATTTTCCGGATTAACTGCCTCATTTGGACGACCAGGGGTTAAGCATCATCGGTGTCCGTACGACTACATTTGAAATTGTTAAACCATATCGTTTGAACGGTGTTTTTTCCCATCTGAAAGCAATGATATATCAACACACGAAATTGCTTTGAATCCATCGTTTTTAGAATCACAAAAGTAGCGTCACTTAAACCACTGTAACTCGATAAAAATAAACCAAACGTCATGAAATTTTGACAATAATCTTCTGAAGGTTGGTACTTTAGAAAAATCAAAAGGGTATTCTATGAGTGGTGCCATCTGGTAGTTAGACCTGGAACTTATTGACCGATGTGTTATGTGTCCTAGAAAGTGCGAAATTGCGGCAACTGCTACACACTTAGATTTTTTACAGTATACTGTAATTTTTTACCGAATATGAAACAGCTGAACATTCGGTAGTCGATTCGGTAGTTTTACAGTACGTTCAGTAACTTTAACTTCGCTACTGAGCTGCCAAAATTTACCGAATCGTTCTTTGAATATTAACAAACGATTGGTAACGCGCGCTGTCACAGTTTTACCGAAAATAACGTAAAAAAATTACAGTTGCTCATCTATATTTACAGATTCGTTGGTAAAAGTTTTTTTTTGTTGGTTTTCTTTCTTGCTTTCACCATTTAAGATAATTAAGATAAATTTATATATTTTTTTGGCATGTATTTGCGAATCTTTGGTCATTATTAAGATTATTCTTTAAAAACGTACACTTCATTTAATGATAGTTGGTCAATTGAGGCTTGTCAAAAAAAAAAAAAAATCCCCCGTAGTTGTGAGGTTTCCCACACCTCGACAAACCGCGGAAATAAATAAGAAAAACTGGTTTGTGTCCGGGAATTGCTCACTAGTTCCTGAGGCGAAATACGGAGGTGCACCCACAGTCCATGTCAGTTAAGGCTCTGATTATAAAAGATGCTTTTCCAAATGCAATTAACATAGCGCCCGGAGGGGCTCGGGATCGACTGACCACAGAAAAAACATACGATGGGTTCTTCTTGCTCCATCTATATTCAATGAAATAAAAAATACGTTTTAATTTTACTTACGGAAAAGATTTCTTGCTTTTTCATCAAGGACTCCAATTTTGTCCAATATTTGTTCCATTTATGGCACTTACTCTGGCTGCACCGTCAAACAACAGAACTGGCGAACATTCGGCGACATTGGCGGCAAAGGTCGAGTTTGACAGCATGGAATAAATTTACAATTTATTCGGTACTTGTTTTACAGTTTATTTTGCAAAAGAATAAATTTACAGTACATTTGTAATTTTGTTTACAGTGTTGAAAAACTGCTATGATTTACAGTTTTGATCGGTATTTATTTTTACAATTTTCGGTAGTTTTCTATAAATTACAGAAATTCAGTATTTTTGATTACTGGAATTTTGTAAAATGATATATTTTACAAAATTTTCGGTGAAATTACTGTTTTACAGACCGAGTTCAGCAAAAAAAAGTACCGAACATAAGTTTGGAAATTTGGTGTGTAGCATAGCAAAATATCATGCCCACGTTCGCCACACGCCACCCGCTATTGACACGATATTTTGACTTGCAATGAGATACCGCATGGCGGCACTCTATGAGCTAGAATAAATGACGTTGATTACCGCCGCTAGTAACTTTTTGCTATTTGGCGAGTTTTTTTCAAATTGACGGTTGTGAAACTTGCACACACTGACATTTATGCTTGAATGACGGTAGTTTCCCTATATTTCAGTTTAATATGACCGACTAAAATTAGTAGATCGGTGTATATTATTAATAAATTAAGGTGCCAATGAGATATGTTTTGCAAAACATGAGCCCGATCAGATATTATCAACAGAATCTGACAATACAATAAGACCAAAGCTCGATTTTCATACAAAAATGGTCATGTTTGGAGTCATGTTTCTTTCTACTTTCCCGTACACTAGCTCAGCTGGAATTTCGGCTATATACATAGAAATAACCTGAATTTTCATCCGAATAAGATTCTAAATTTTCATCCACCACTTTAGAATTTACAGATACCGCTAAGACAAAACAATAAGATGGGCAATAAAACAATACATAATAATATGACTATTTTGTATAAAAATCGGACGCTGGCCTTATTGCATTTTCAGAAACTGTTTTTCTGATACAAATTCATCCAATTCTAAGTGCATCATTACACTGTGGTTCAAAATAACAAATAGTAACTAGAAATGACAAATAGTAGAATTTTTCTTCTTCTAATGTTTGGATGGATAAAGAGTAGATCAAAGGACTGAATCAACTCTACCCTGCTCCTTCCGAAAAAGTTCATCTAAGCGCATTGCAGTTCTAATGGCTGGCCCCAGAATTAATACGTTGCGGATGCGTTTGCGTGAATTTGACAGTTTTTCCATAGGTTTTCTGTCAACGGAAAGCTAACGTATCTAACGTTGGCAAGCCTTAACAATGGACATAGCGACGTATTGAGGCTGTAGATGAAGAACAGACGTATCTATTAAGAAAACAAAGAAGAAGAAGTCTCCGAGTGGTGATAAATCTGACAGCTCCCATGTCTACGACAGAGGTGGTAAATGTACATTTTTTTGCAAACCATTCATGCGCTGCAAATTTTGAGGTCCGCACACCACCAACAGTTTGTGTGTACAGTTCAAACGAACGCGGGGATAGAAAATAGAAATTTTTTTTTTTTTCCCTATTTCTGCCGACAGTTTCAAACAGTTTAGAAATGGTTTGTGACGGTTTTTGATAGCTTGATTAAAAACGCGCTTATTCGGTTATTTTCGATTATAAGTTGTTAGTATTCATTCTTATGATTTGATTCCATATAATAAAAATCATATGTATGCAGTAATAAGCCAACAATCAACGAAATTCTGAGTGAAATAAATTAACATCGCGAAATTTTTTAAACCATCGGCTGGAGGCAGCAAAAATGTTTCGTCGCCTGGAGAAAACGGTACAGAAATGTCATATGAGATTTTTCCGTCGACGGTTCACTTTTGTGTGTGTTCAATTTGGTCGTAATGAAAAATGTCAAATATCAAAATGTAAATATCAAAATACAGTACATTTACCACCACTGGTCTACGACAAAATTTTTAAAATTCATCGTAAACGTACAAATTGAATTCTAATTAAAAGCGGTTTTGCTGTATGATATTTTACCCTTTTTCATAATTCATCACATGGAATCTCAAAAAAGATATAAACGCCGTATTTTCAATGGCAATGTGATAAATAAACAGAAATTGATAAATCATGGAGGAACACTCATCATATTAAACCAGAAAAAACATGAATCTAGAAAGTGTGAGCTGTTTAGTGGAATACCTTTAACTAGGAATGAGAAGAAAAATCAGTATTTTCAATTTGATTCCAACTGCCTTTATTGCATATCTTGACGCATACGCGTATTTCGTCTACAATATGCGGACTTCTTCAGTTTCGTGTACTAATAAAAAATGTAAATTGTTAGGGGTGCATAAACTTTTTTTTTGCATACTGTAAATTACTTGGCAAAATATACTATTTCAAACATACATACGTAAGCTCACTTCGTTAGAGATAAATTAAGGAGAAGGAAAAAAAGATACTATTTAATTTCTATTGCAAAAAGGCAATATAATTCTTGTTTATTCAAGTCAAAAAAACACGCAAAACATTTAAACTGGTTCGAGCTAACTTTTTAGTAGCCTCCCATTGCTCAACGCCGACAATGTCGTAAATTTATTACAAAGCACGCGGTCTTCAAAAACAGCAGACTTCTTCATTCCGCTCACGCGTCCTAGGCTTGATGCATCAAATGCTGCCAATTGTCGCACGCTGCTGGCATTCTTTTTTGTCATTATTTATTTACATGCACTCAAACACGCATCTATGGCAAGGTAACGATCCCCTTTGTTGTCACCGCAAGCACCGCGAACGTGCGTTCGTCCACTCACGTGCGAGGAAAACTACTGACTCAATTACGCGACAAATACCAATTGCCAAAGGCTACTTGATTGTTTTACATTTTTCGATTGATTGAACGTGAAACGAAAAACCAAACCATACATCACCGTTTCGAAGCAAGCCATTAATTTGGAACCCATAAATCTTCATCATTGGTGACTATATAGTGACATGGGAAAAAGTGCTTTGAATGCAAATGCTTTTTTTTATACTTAGGTAGCTACTTATAATTCGATGAAATATTTTTGCCACCATTAGTGGGTCAACGACAGGAAAAAATTAAGCTTTTGCAACTGAAAGAACCTACAAGAGCACTATACTTTTTCGTCCTCAAGCACTCACTTAGCCACTCGATTGCTTGTTAACTCTGTCGTGAACCACTCCGTCGTTGTATAATATTTAGCAGTTTCATAATGCTCTCCAAGTGAAGATGTTTTCTTTTTCGCCATTCGAGAGAGAAGTTCGATCATATCATAATAAGCGGTTCGATAGTTCGAATATTTGCCTACGCTGACATACTTTTTCAACGAAACATTTGACACTGGTAGTCGAGATCTGTATGGGCACCGATTTCTTCCACGCCCTTGTCAATATGTACCTATAACCGGTGCAAGTTGTACTCACATTTTATTGTTAAATTCGTTTTCATTAAGACGGCCTTTCGAGACAAGGGGAAACCATATCGATGGCCCTAGTGACATCAAGAGCCAAACCCAATCGATCGTCGGCAGTTGAAACGAGAAAACCGAAACCATTTCATCGCAGGAATGTGGTGACAGTGTGGTGCAGAACTGCCCTACACTGAGCTGATGATCATGTGGTGACTGCGGTGACAACGGCGGCCTGGTTTCACTCGTTGCATGACTCGTGTAGCGTGCCGTGCGCTAATTTGGTTTTACACGACTTGTGTGAAAGAAGATTAGCCTCACCAGTACGTTCGGTGGCGTTGCACTTTGATGCAGTATGCGTTCTTTTTTCTATGGTAGGGTATGTGATGGTGGTTTGTCCAATTTTCGATATCTTCACGTAACTGTCAAATACAAATAGATTTTTCTCCATGAAAAAAATCTAGAATCACGATAGGTTTGTGTTTGCTGTGAAGCTCTAAGTCTCTAGTTACTAGTAATGCAACAAAAATTGGTTTGCTCAAAATTTTAGGATGTTATAGCGATTTTTTTTCAATATAATTTATGATGGTGGTTTGTCCACCTTTAATGATGGTTTGTCCACTTTTATGATCATGGTTTGTCCACTTTTGAAAGCCAATGTTTTTGAGCGAAAATGTTCTGATTCTCAAGTGGAATGTAACATTTTTAAACTTTTTCTTGTTCAGGATGATTATTTTGACCCATTCATGAATAGTTTACTACAAGTTTTTGGCATACCGGCGCCGGTAGTGTAGTGCTAAGCGTGACTACGACGTCGGTTGGATTTTCTAAGGCGAAAAATCTCTTCCTCACGTCTTGCATCGGAAGGGAAGTAAAGCCGTTGATCCCGGCTCATGTGTTGACGAGTGCGATTTGTAGGGTCCAGGTGATGGAGTCATCTTTCTGGTGACAATGGCTGTCACTAAGAAAATGTGTTTAGCAGGTAGTGGAAATAAAAACATGCCCATCTCTGATGGAAATTTCGGTAAACGATATTGAATTTTGAAAATATATTTATTGTTTGGATGGTAATTTAAGAAATAAATGATGATTTGTTGCCTATAAATTGGTCTGGAAAATAAATTTAAAGTTAAAAAACAACAAATCAAACGAAATATGATTACTAACTGCATACTTCACTAAGTTTTTCGACGCTTCTCTTGAGGTTTAGAATCCGGAGGAATGAGTTGCTTGCATTTCTTTGATGAAGCAATATTCTTCCTTTTCGTTGCAACCTTCTTTCTTTCATCAGCCGCTGCAGCTTCAAGACATTTCAGTTGCTTTCTTGTAGATTTTAAATTTTCCGTTTCTGCAAGCAACTTGGTTCTTATTTCGTTCAGCTTCATGTTGCGTTCTTGGTTCGCCTCTTCATCCTTTTTATGTTCTTGAGCAATTTTCTGATCTTCCAAGTCTCGGTTTTCAATCTCGGTAATAATCTGCAAATCTGACATGACACCATAGGACACTTTCAGACCTTTTCTTTGCCGAGGTTTTTTCTGAGTTGTTTTAGCAGGTGTCTGTAGGACATCAGCTGGTGTTCGAAGTAAGGTAGAGGGTACTGCAGGAGTGAAAACCACGGGTTCAATTATATTCAGCTGCTGTTCCATAATTAGAACATTGAGCAGCTTTGAAGGTTCGCTTTCCTTCAAATGTGTCCTAAGGTCATTAACAGCATCGCGAGCACGTGCTACAAGCTGCTTAGTTTTACTATCATAAGATGGAGATGTTACCTCGGCACTATGATTAACCTCGTAGACGCTGGTATCCATTAGTTCTTCAACTGTGTCGTTTCTGACTATTGGTGCATAGTGTGCTATTATTGGGGTAATCTTGCAATACATTATTAATGAACATTGGAACAGATATATTGTTAATATCGTCGTGGTAGTTAAGTGCACTTTCGTCAAGGGTGGCCAAGCTGTTTTCGGTAGGGTCGAGCTGTTCTTGTCGCGTTTTTTCAATTTGTGAATTCCTTGACTTTAAAAGCAAACGATCCGTTTTCAAATTATCGAAGTTGAATGGCTGTAATCCGGTTGATCTCCAACCGTTGATGATTGTTTCCTTGTTAATGACCTCATAGTTTGTTTGTTTGAAAACCTTAACAAATTCAATTTCATTGAACGTTTTATCTAGGTTATTTGTTTTCCATTTTTGAAAATTTTCCGTATATTTAGCTTTTAACGGACCAAAAATTGCCACATCGAGCACTTGTAGAATGTGCGTTGAATTTGGATAGAGAACTGTTAAAATTTCATCATTTTCGAAGAACCATCTGTATAACTTAACAGAATGATGTCCCGAAAACCCATCAACCACCAGTACAATTGGGCGTTCAATATTCATTTCAATCCATCGTGGATTTAAGTGTTGCGTAACAAAATGAAAGAAGGCATCCCCTTCATCCATCCTGATGCAGTTTGATTGAATATAAAGTTGGCTCCTATGGACCCAGAAGTAGTTGCTGCCGCAACGAGATCGTTAAAAGTATCCTTGAATGTTATAAGTGGTGGAATAGAATTTCCATCAGCAGCAACGGCATATGTGCAAGTAATATTTTCCTTGGGTTTACCGCGTTCAACATTATAAACCACTTTTGCTCCTTTTTAGCGTACACCTTAAGCAAATCATTTGTAGAGATAGTTTTAAATGTAAGAAAATTGAATCAACACTTATTATTTACATAGACCATTCTCACAGGGCTAGTTTATCGGTGTTTTGATGTCTTGCTTACCTTTTTCGGAACAAGTTTCATGACGAAATTAGATTCGTCTACTTTCCACCAAGATGACGGACGATTTAATACTTCAAGGTTTCCCGAATTTTCAAATTGACTATACAAAAAGTCAAAATATCCCTTCAGCCGATCATGCGTTAGTAGAGCAGACGATTTGCCAAGTGCCTCCGGATTCCGTTTAGAGATATTGGGATGCCGGTTAATAAAGCTGTTGCAAAAATGAAAGTACGAATTTTATACAAATTATGTTATTACTCTGACAAGGATAACATTATGCCATGTAAAAAATCTGGATGCTCCTCACTTGAAAATGACTATAACAGTAACATAAGTCGTAATATTAAATTAAATATATTCACTGACATTCAAGCATGCTTTATTTTTAGGAGCACGTGAAATTAAAAATTTAGTGAAAAGAAATAAAATGTCAAATGCACTGACTAAATATTTTGTTTAAAAAATGATAACACTTCATGATAAAATGAAGCTAGCTTATCATAAAATAAGCCACGTATGTAGTTTGTAACGCTTACCCTTTTAGCCAACCGGATGTTGGAGTTCCTCCTCGAAATTTGTTTCCGTCCAGAGATGCAAGATCTCTTGCAGCATCCAGAATTTCCTTAGTCGTTTATGGACAGCCAGAAGCAGCACAAAGTAGAACCCAAGCAGCCAGTTGTTTCTCCAGATCAGCACTGAAGGTCGTTGCATTGCCGTACCTCTTGCAATTTTTTTCCTTTTAACTTCAACAACAGGGTCGATTTGGGTATATTGTACAATTTGCAGCACTATTGGCTGTTAACAACTTGTTCTTCACATCCGATAAAGCCTTCAAAAGGCTTTCCTCTGAATATTGCCTTTTCTTGGACATTTTTCCACTGAACAACGCTTAAATCGGAAATGCTTTACTTCTGCTGCGCGCAAAGGAAACCATAAACAAATAACAGCGTGCCAAGCGGTCAACAAAGGAACCAACTGGACAAACCACGATCAGCGCACTGGACAAACCATCATCAAAATTGAGGTCATCGAATTGCATTAATTACATGAACTAAATCAATAATTCGAATATAATATGTATGCAGGCATGATGTTTACAATATCTCTAAATGTTATAAAGCATAAAAGATCTAAATACATGCCAAGTAGTCCTCTGGTGATCGATTAAATGTTAGCTTTATTGAGGGGTGCAATGACACTGATAATTACAGTTTTTGTACAACTTTAAAACAAGCAAATTCGCTTATGTTCCTTATAAAACGACTGCAAATCATCAACAATATTACTTTATTTGTATACTAGGACACATTTGAATACTTTATTTGACACCAATGTGCCTAATTAATTCAATTAAAAAAGTGGACAAACCACCATCATATTTTCGACTGGACAAACCACCATCAAATACCCTACACTGAGAAAAGCTCCATAGTTTAACCGACAATTAACCTATGGTGATAAGGTCTGTATCCGCAATAATCCGGACACCTCAAAACATAAATAAAACATAAATTTCGCATTGTATTTCCGTCATAGTTGTTTATTTCAGATTCATGGGATGTGTTTTAACAATTTGTGAAGACATAACATAGTTATTCGATATTTGCATAAAGTTTTCGAACTTTGCACTTAACTCCGTCCATTAGGGTTTGTACAGAATCTTCAGAAATCGTAGAAGCCGTCATTGTCCAAATTTGCTGTCTGGTTTGATGTCTTTGATTCCTTGCTTTTTTCCAGAAAGCTTCCACTTCAGCAGAGCCCAATATCTCTCGATTGGTCGTAGCTCTGGGCGATTTGGCGGGTTTGAGGTTTTTGGTACACTGTTCACTTGATTTGCTTGGTACCACTCCATCACAGTTTTAGCATAGTGGCATGATGCCAAATCGGGCCAGAACAAAGGTTTTTCTTTGTGACTTTTGATGGAGGGTAGCAATCGCTGCTGCAGACACTCTTTCTGATAGATCTCCTGGTTGATTGTGCCTGTAGTGACGAAAGATTTACTCTTTTTGCCACACGTGCAAATTGCTTGCCTAACAAGGTATTTTTTTGGGAAATTTCGATGCCTTCTTCGTTCTGAAATGCTCAGCTGTAGCATTTCTGGCCATAGCAGAATAAAAAGCCAGCCCTGGAAGCTGCTTGAAATCCTCCAGGACATAAGTTTCATCGTCCATAACAACGCATGAAAACTTCGTCAAATATTCGCAGTACAAACGTCGAGCCCGTGATTTTGCTGCCAAGTTCTGTTTGTCGTTGCAATTTGGAACTGTTTTTACTTTATACGACTTAAGTTCCAAACGTTGTTTTGGGAGAATGGAGAGATTTGGGTTTTTCGCTAATATCTTTTTCACCTTTCGGTCCATAACAGGATCAGCGCGTCCAATGTTTTTGTCACTTCTCGGTTTTCTCTCCACCGTCAAACGTCCCGAAAATGTTTTTAACACATCGTGAACAGTGGATTTAGGCAAATCCAATGTTTTTGCAAGGTCGTATTGACAAGTCAGGATTTGCCGTACGCCCGTACAAAATTCGCTCGCGCACTCGTTTTTCTTTCGTCGCCATCTTGAATACTACACATGAAATGTAAACATCAATCATAGTCTTTTTCATCATAGATTCTCAGCTATACCACAGTGATTTTTTTCATTCCTACGTGCAATATTTCAAAAGTTACAATGATTTGAAGGTGTCCGGATTAATGTGGATACAGTTTTTAGTTGTTTCAATAACCATGAAAATTGTCAAATTCCCCACGTTCATGACATTCTTGACTATGGTCATGGAAACAAGGCCTATTCTGATACTATAATAAATGTCCCGCATAATCACATAATCACATAATCACAAACCATTCCTGGACAATTTTCCTTATTGTTGTCAACCGTTTTCGTTATTGTTACAACATTTACCCTTATAGGTGACAACTATAAACTAACAATCTCCTATAGAGTTTTAACAATATGTCAGATGGTAATAGGCCAAATAACAATATGCTGAATAGGCGGTTAAGTTAGGTTACCATAAAAAAATGGCAATTTTCACGAACAAATTTTTTTGCTGTACCCTATGCCAAAAAGTGGGTTTATAGTCCAGACCGAGTGCAGACAATAAAAAACCTTTCAATGATAATATGGCAAACATTAACAATATGTGTTAATGTAGAAGTTGTATGGTGAAAATAAGATTAAACTATTCGATAACAATAACATAAATTGTGATAATATATCTTACGTTTGACATATAGTTTTGATTATATAGCCAATTGTTTTTCGTTATGCGGGGTTGAATTAAATATTTTTAGTGGTCTTTTTGACTAAAAGGTGTTCCGATCAAAATTTGGTCAAACAGTAAAATGTCTGAGTCGATCAAAATTTGTATTAATAAGTCAAATTCTTTTTCTTTTTCAAGTTCAGTTAATACAGAGTTCAGGAGAAATATTCAGCTAAGCTTCCTTTTTACTGAATGCGAATTGCCGGGTTTTTCGTTTTACACCTGCCATAAGATTGTCGACAGTTCCCTTGTCCACTTTATTAGCCGCAGAACACCAGTTTGCCTGAACTGTTTCTCGCTCACAACAGCTTAATGAATCTTCTTAAGGTTCCGCTTGACGATGGCCTAATATTGTTCGATTGGGCGGAGCTCTGGCGTGTTGGGAGGGTTCTTGTCCTTGGGCACCACTTGAACGTTGTTGGTAGCATACGACTCCTTGGCCTTTTTTCCGCAATGGCAAAATGCCAAGTCCGACCAAAACAAAGCAGAACAATTGTCACTTTCACTTTTTTTAAACACTATTTAAAAAAAAAACTTTATTGAGCGTATTAGTAGAACGATTGTGATTGGGAAACTAGGAGAATTTAAAATTAACACTTCATTTGATCACTTTTAAAAAAATAAAAAATAAAACAATGAAACACTTTTTCAAATTTTCGCTAGTAAACGCGAGCAAATTCCTTTGAATTCTACTACGAGCTTATCTTTTGACAGATAGGCCTATTTTGTCTGCTACAGTGTCGAGTGCTCGACTTTGAAGAAGTCACTGAAGACACTGAAGAAGTCTGTGAGTAGCAGACGAAATAGGCCTATCTGTCGAAAGATAAGCTCGTAGTAGAATTCAAAGGAATTTGCTCGCGTTTACTAGCGAAAATTTGAAAAAGTGTTTCAATGTTTTATATTTTTTTACTTTTTTAAAAGTGATCAAATGAAGTGTTAATTTTAAATTCTCCTAGTTTCCCAATCCCAGTCAGAACAATTGTGTCGCTTCAGGAAAGGCAGTAGACGTTTTTGTAGACACTCGCTTGGATAAATTTCTTGGTTGACGGTTTCGGTCGCAATGTAAACGTTGCTCTTCAAGCCACAGGTACAGATGGCCTGCCACATCTGATATTTCTCCACTAACTTTGACAGTTTAATGTGCTTGAAAATATCTGCCACCTTTCCCCGTCCGGTTGCCGTATAAAATTCCTGTCCAGGAAGCTGTTTAAAGTCTGCATTGACGTAAGTTTCATCGTCCTGTACACACAATCAAACTTTGTCAGCAGCGTCGTGTACAACTTTCGAGGTCGTGCTTTTGTTTTGGCCGAAGTGTTTTGTTTATCTTCGCGATTTGGAGTCACCACTTTCTTGTTAGTCGACAGTCCAGCTCGTTTTAGCTCTATCCACGGTTGAAGGCGCCATTCCCAGCTTCTTTTCGACATCTCGGACGGAGAGGTTGGGGTCGCTGTGGCCTCCGGCTTTCGATTTCCCCCCGATCCAGCTTTGCTGGTCGACAAACATTCACCGAACACTTTTAATACGTTGGTTACAGTTGATTTAGCCACATTCAACATTTTCGTCAACTTGGCGTGAGCGTAGGTTGGATTATCGCTTTGCACGTGCAAAATTTTGATGTATTACTTCTCTGCCTTCGACGACATTTTGATAACTAAGTGCTGAAGTGCTAATCTCAAAATCAAAATAGAGGCATGATGCTACACGCACACATCTTCAAAATGAGGGGTGTACAAAATTTGTTAATGCACGATGAAAGGAAATGCGTCAAGTTTAAGTCGACCAAATTTTGATCGAAACACCCTTTAGATCTACAAACTTGGTATGTAGATATGGAAATCAAAAGAAATATACTATATAATAAAGAAATTTAAGTTGTATCTGGGGTTTTGCTAAGTCGTAGAAGCCAGTTCACGAAGACCGTTACCTTTTGTTGATTTTATGTTCTCCACTCGTCCTGAAATTTTCAGCGTTTAATGCCTGCACAAGAAAATATGTTTTGTAAAATTTCCAATTTTTTTATACAGCAAAAATGAGGGTCCTTACGGTCAAAAATAGCCATAATCACTAAAACTGCATGCTAGAATTGTGTATGGTTGCTATACTGTAGTAGCACTTTCGATAGCGCTATACTGGAGTTACAATAGGGATTTCGTTGTAAAAAATGACATTTTTCTCGAAAAATTCGTGATATTTTTGAATCCTAGAGAGTTTGAGCTGTTTAGTGGAATACCTGTAACTAGAAATGAGAAGAAAAATAAGTATTTTCCATTTAATTCCAACTACCGTTGCTTATCTTGACAGATACGCGTATTTCGTCTACAATGTGCAGACTTCTTCAATGTCTCGTACTAAGTCGAGTTATTAGTACTAGACACTGAAGAAGTCTGCACATTGTAGACGATATACGCGTAAAGACTGTATTCGATGAAATTGGGACACACGCAATTGTTCGTAACTTTTAGCGTGTGGCTAACAATTATTGAAATTTTAACTGAATGTATTTCATTGTGTTGTGTCAATTGTGTAATGAGTTTCGTGAAAATCGGTCGAGTGATTTCAGTGATGGCTTCCCTAGTAGCACACATGTTGCAATTAAGTTAAGAAAACATAAATGTGCCCTTGTTAGTCATAATCAAGTTGGTGCAACTAATTTTGGTCGTTGTGTGCTACTTGGGTTCGAATGAAGAAATAGTGCGCCAACAAATTTTGGGCACTCACTTCGAAAACCCAAACGCTTCTCATCGATGGATCGGAAAACAGCTCGGAATCGCACATTCAACCGTATCTCATGTGATCAAAACGTTCAAGGATCGTAAGACAACCAAGCGGAAAAATGGTAGTGGCAAAAAACGTGGCACATCAAATCCGGAGAAGGCCAGGATGATATTGAACCAATTTAAGCGTTATCCCAATATTTCGATCAAGATGTTGCGAAAAAGGCGAAAATTTCAGTTTGTTTTGTGCAGAAAACAATGAAACGTTCTGGATTACATGTGTACAAGGTCCAGAAGACACCGAACCGGAGCGATAAATAGAACTCGGTGGCCAAAACTCGTGCAAGAAAACTGTACAGGGAGTGGCTCACAAAACCGTTCTGCATTGTGATGGAAGATGAGACCTACATTAAAGCCGACACCAAACAAATGCCAGGACAGGAACACTACGTCGCCACCTCTAAGTTCTGACCAGAATTACCAATATGGTTAAATGGTCATTAAATAAACAACAACAACAACAACCTCTAAGTTGGCCGTTCCGGAGAGTGTACGGAAAAAGAAACTGTTGAAATTCGCCAAAAAAACTCCTTGTCTGGCAAGCGATCTGCGGATGTGGCAAAATGAGTCAGCCCTTCATCACCTCTGGGACCGTCAACGGACAAATCTACAAGGACGAATGCCTCCAAAAACGAATTCTGCCCTTCTTGGGATCTCACGATGGCCCGACACTGTTTTGGCCGGATTTGGCATCTTGCCACTATGCCCGGCCCGTCTTAGACTGGTACAAAGATAATAATGTAGTTTTTGTACCAAAAGACGTCAACCCTTCAAACACTCCGGAACTTTGCCCAATTGAAAAATTTTGGGCAATCATGAAGGCAAAGCTCGTTAAAACTCCAAAACTGATAGAAAATGAACTTGAACTAAAGAAAGTGTGGTTAAAAGTAAGTAAGCAAGTGGGTCCTATCATTGCCCAAAATTTGATGAAAGGGGTCAAGGCAAAGGTGCGGGCATTTGGGTTGGGAGAAGAGGTTCAATAAACCAATGATGTCAAAACTTAACCATTTAGTAGTACTTTATTTCCAGAAAGTTTGAAAAGAATCGGGCTCAAGGAAAATTTTTGGTGACCTATTTTGTGTGTCCAAATTTCATCGAATACAGTCCATATCTGTCAAGATAAGCAAAGGTAGTTGGAATTAAATGGAAAATAATAATTTTTCTTCTCATTTATAGTGATATTTTCGTTATATTTTGTTTTTTGCTTGTTTTTTGGCTTTTGTTTTCTTGCCAACAGATCTAGCTTGGAAATCAGAAAACGCCTGTTTGTAGACCTGCTCAAGAACTCCAGTTTGACGGATAATAAAAATGCGCTGTTGTGAAGGGTGGAACGGTCAAAACTGGGTCGACACAAATATCACGTAGATTTTTGAGCACCCCCATTTTGTAGGTGTATGCGTATGGAATGTCGACTCTACTTTGTTTTTGTTATTTCCTATTCAGTTGTCAAAATGGCATCAAAGCAAGATAAGCAGCGTAACAAAATTTTACACGCGGATGAGCAAACTCCAAATTATTTCCACACCGACTTGGCAAAATCAGCTAATATTTTACTAATTACATTTTATTGAGTATAGTGAGTCTAATTAAATTATATTTTTTTACAATTGGAAATATCTTCCCAATATCATGGGATCCCAGTAATGAACAGCAATATCTGTTAGAACCAAAGATGTGAAAAGAAACTATCGATAGCGTTCGGCAGGTTATGAAATAGAATAGAAGTAGATTAAAATTGAGCGTAGGGCTTTTGTTAAGTAGTATTTCGAAGCGAATTTGATGTTTTTTGTTGTTGAAGTGGATGTAGGGTAAAAGTTTGCCTAATGGTACAATTCATCTGTGGTTTTAGTAGAGGCTACATTACAAACAATGATACATTACATATGATGATGTTATAGAAAAAAAAACAACATGAGTTCTATTTTTCGGTGGAGTAGATCAAATAGCTATTTACACGTTTATCAATATTCTACTGACAAAACAGACTTGATTTAGGCATAAAAAACGATGATGACAATAACAAATTGGTAATTAAAAGTGACACTTTGATTTTAGGGTTTACTCGTGGGACTCTGAATAGAGTAGAAACAATGTGATCAGAGCGATACATAAAGTTCAATTACAGTGTTCTATGCACATGTGTTCCAGGACACCGTGTTCTAATCAAATGCAAGGAACACTTGGCTACCCACATAACAAAACATAATTTGCTATATAGTCAAAACTTTGTTTCGTATGTAAGATATAATATCGCATTTTATGTTTAATCACGTTTTCATAATATAACCTCTACATTTACACAATTGTTAATGTATGCCATATTGTCATTGAAAAGCTGTTTATTGTCTATATTTGGTCTGGGTTATATAACAACTATTTCGCATAGAGTATTTAAAAAAAACTTGTACTCGTTTCACACTTGCTTGATGCACTTTAACCTAGTTGTCAATCTTATTGTATATTACATTCTTTTCCGTACACCAAGTGTGCAGAATTTTCTTTCGTACTTCCAGTTCCATTCGTTACTTTTTGCGAAAATCTGTGTTAATGAAAAGAAACGACCTAGTTATGTTATGAATAACATTATGAATATAAGAAATAGACTTTTTGACAAGCAAGTAAAACATAAAGCCTGTCCACGTTAAATTTCGTACACTTTCAGTGTAGATTTTTAATTATTTCACGGATCCACAGTGGTCAAAAAGTCGATTTTAACGCTCTTAATCGATAGCTCCCTAAATAGCGGAGTTAGGGTGGTGATGTCACGCAGCTGCTAGCAGAAGTAGCAGTTAAAGTTGAAAACATTTTAAACGTAACTGTTTAATGACAATTAAAATAATAATCAGTAGAGCTATAATCACAAAAAATAAATAGGAAAACATTTACAAAACCAAAATGCAAAAGCAAACTGAAAATAATTAGTTTGGTGGTGGGGTTAAGAGTCATAACTCATAACTTATAACAACCTGGCAGTTTTTTACACTGTTTGAATCATGAAACATAGTAAAATCACCAATATTTGTTTTGAACATAACTCCCCAGCAGACGGTTGTGGACGGGAAATTTTACCACCACTTGAAAGCACTCTTAATGTACTTTAAGATGCAGTTAACCCTATCTGCTCCTATCTGCTCCTAATTATGGTACAGACGTCGAAAATACGGCAAAAAAATGGCAAAAAGGTCAATAACTCAATCCATTAAAATAATGCAGATACAGTATGTTTTAGAAAGTTGTGTATTTTAGTTTAACAAATAACTTTGTAGAACATTTTTTTTTTAAATGAAAAATGATAAGTTTTGTTTTGAGGGTTATTTTACAACGCTTTTTATCTCAAATTGAGTGAGTCATACGATTTTTAAGCCTTCAGCAAAGTTATTTGTATTGACCTTTTCTACAATTTTGCTGAAGATATCAAGTCTCTATCTCAAAATTCTAAAAAAGTAGAATTTTTATCTCACTTTTAGGGGGATCGATCACAAAACTCATGACGTCAGAATATGAAGCTTGTCATATATATCAACTTTGCCAAAGACACCACCACCCTAACTCCGCTATTTAGGGAGCTATCAATTAAGAGCGTTAAAATCGACTTTTTGACCACTGTGGGATCGCTGGAACGTTTCACTTACATGACAGCTGTAACTCTCCACTTTATTTCGTGGTACAATATGTTTACATTCTTGTTACATTCAGTAAACTACAGAAATGGAACCACGAATTCGCTGCACTCTACGGCAAACCCAGCATCCAGATTGTGGCCAAAGAAAAATTAGAAAAATTCTGTGAAATCTGTGCGAAATGTGGCTCGTAACGTTGGGAAGTAGAAATTATACGTACAAAATGTGAAGCAGAGGCAAAGAATGAAGGCGTACAAAGTGAAAAAGGTGCCCAACCGTGATGACATTTGAATGCAAAAAGTCGTGCTAAGGGAAGTGCTGAACCCGCCAAAGGCTGAAAGGCATTATAATAAAGAAAAAAAAGTCGTGCTAAGGAGCTTTACACCAATTCTTTGCAAACATTTTCTTGTATCATAATGGACGAGGAAAAATACGTACTCAAAGACTTTAAACAGCTTGCGGGTCTGGCTTTTTACACTGCAATGCAAAGGAACGCCTTTGTCGAGCATTTCCGGACAAAGAAGGTGTCCAAAATTCTGAAGAAGTATTTGATTTGGCAGGCCATATGTAGTTGGGTTAGAAAATCTAAAAGTTTCGTCTCTACCGGCACTATCCAACAGGGTGTGTACGAGAAAGCATGTCTGCAAAAGTGGTTGCTACCGTTTATCGGATGCCACGACTCTTAAGCTCTGTTTTGATTTGATTTGGCCTCTTTTCACTATGCAAAATCCGTCATGGGATGGTATAAGATACAAGAGGTCAAATACGTGTCAAAACAGCTAATCCACAAAACTGTCAAGAATAGAGTCCCGATAGAGAAGTACTGGGCTCTAGTTAAGCGGAAATTCTTCGAAACTAAGCAGAAAGCAAATGGCACCGTTGATTTCAAGAGAAGATGGAGAATCGTCACGGCAGGCGTATCAGAGGATCGCGGGATATGGAACCCATCCGTCCTGGTTTAGCAGGACATGTCCTGATGTTGAGATCGTTTTGAAACGTTCTGCCTGATTTGATTTGACGGTTGGTCCTGGTTTTTCACAAGATCCACCAGCATTTTTGACAACACATTTGATGTAAGTAAAAATGAAAATACGACAAACCAATTGAGTAAAAACTGATACATATTACACTAAATTTTTGTTAGAGTGTACATGACGGTAGTTCTGTTTGTTTACATAGCGAGATCAGGTTGATCGGTGTTTGAGCCACTGTTTGTTTTAATTTGTTGATATATTGCCGGTTGTTTTAAGCTGTCAAAAATGTGGAAACTTAAGTTTCATTTTAACGATGAATTACGACGAAAGTATCCGTATTTTATGAACGAACGACATGAATCTGAGGCTGTTGTTACGCTTGATTTTTTCAAGAAACCCCACAAAAAAGTGTTCTACGCATCGTACTTTTTTTAAAAAAAATTCAATTGAAACCCGCAACGTTTTTTCGGACGTATCCTAGAGTCTTTCTCTTTCTACTAATCAATAGTTGTATCAACGTGGTGTGAAGATTTTCAGATAAAAAGCGAGCCTAAAGGGCATGGCCCTTTTCTCAACACTTGTAATGATGCGTCAGTTCTCCATTCTCATTTAATTATGATATATTTAATTTTGTACACTATGGGACACTTATGAGGGGTCTTGGAGCTCTCCGCATCTCTCTTAATTAAGTGTCGGTCTAACATTCCTTCCTTTTCTCTACCAGTTGCAAGTACGTGGCCAGGGCAGTTATGGTCTGTTGGAAGGGGACACATCCTTTCTCTAAAAGGTTCACCAATTCACAAACTACTATCTAAAAGCAACCGATAAAGTCGCGTCTCCATTTTAACAACAGTTCAGAGCTTGTATCGCCTACGCTATTCTGCGACTTGGTTTATGCTATGCTATGCTATTTTGTTAACGTTCTCAAGAAATCTGAATAAGCAAACAAAGGTAAATAGATGAAGAAAATAAATGAACCAAAATAGGCATTTAAACATGTTAACAAACCTTATACGAACACACATTAAAATTGATTGATTGATTAATCTTTATTACACACTTAGAAGATTTTACAGTATTCGGTAATTTTTTACCGAACTTTCTACAGCTGAACGTTCGGTAATCCGATTTACCGGATTTCGGTGAAATTTTACAGTATTCCGGTACAAAAATTACCGGAGCTTGTCAAATTTTACCGAATTTCGTTAAATCGGTTTACCGAACTGTTCAGCTGTTGAAAGTTCGGTAAAAAGTTACCGAATACTGTAAAATTTTCAAATGTACATTTCAAATGTTTATAACTGCACAGAGAAATTTTTTATAGTAAAATTTATTTTTACTGGGGGCTAGAATGACTATGACAGTATAGTTTTCTTGAATCGACAATGATCATGGTAAAAATGACCATTTAAACTAGTTGATTCAAAATCTTAAATTCCTGTAATAACAACGACCGGTGTGGATATCGGTAACTAAATAAGTTAAAGTGAGAGCGCTGTGTGCAATTGAAATAGCAGCGCATATGACAACGACCGATCCGGTTGCTCTCACGTCCTTATGATACTGGGCGCGAGATATGACTCAAAATGTATCAACAAAATCATCCGTCTAGACACCCCTTATGCACCCAAGCCGGCTACGGCACGTCATTAAACATGCCCTTGATTTCGCCATCGCACATGCCGGTCGTACCAACAAAATTAACCACTAACCTTCCCCACGGATGATCAGTAATGGACCCCACAGGTTGAGACGAACCGATAACACGCATCGCAAACCTGAGCTAACCATCAGACCGAAAAGAAATGTGACTAACCTGTAGGTGAATCCGGTTTGGTTCAGGATGACCGGCCAATGAGGGTCATTCAATGCGTTGCGTAACCGCGATCGGTCTCATTTTTTTTAAATGCCAGTAAAAATTGGACAACTTCACCGAGACACGAAGCCGGGCATCAGAGGACAACGAACCGAGGACTTGTGTAGAGCTACAGTAGGCTCTTGCTAATCCGAAAAAATGAAGCTGGATTAACGGATCGTTTCGTTCAATTATCGATTCGTCGGATTAGCGGGAGGATGCTGTACGGTTTACTCTTTTTCGGTAGTAAGCTTTGTAGGTCAGGTTCTTTTGTGTCGGTTTTGATGAACAGTTGAACCGAAGATTGCCGGGACGTATCCGACGCTTTCGTTGCATTATCAGCACTGCATTGGTAATAAACAAAAATGGTGAAATTTAAAGGCGGCACTCTTTTGGTACAGGTACGTACAATGCTGAACAATTGTGCACTTATGTAGCGAGAGTCGTAAAATGTCAGCTTGCCGGCGAGTTTTCTTCTGTTGTGAAATTTGCTGTAGACCGTGAAGTATGTGCAATTTAAAATGTTTGGGAGCCATGAATGACGTAGCTTTTCACTGACGGACCGGTTTTCTCCCGGTTGAAGGGTTATTTAATTATAAAATATTGTTAATAACAAAGAACCAAACAAAGCTAAGGTTTCTGAAATCTAAACAAGAAATTGCAGAATCCAAGTAAAGCTAAAGTGAGGTTAAACATCGCAATATTTAAAACTGAAATTGATAATAACTTTCTGGCTATTTTTCAAACTGTATGGAATTGGTCAGTAAGGTGATTATCGTAGATTTTCTTATCTTTTTATCACCAATTACTTTGCTTAGAAAGCTTGAAAAACCATTTTAAACAAGCGCCATTTACGAGGTTTAACCTCACTTTTGCGTTACCTGCAGCTCCTGCATTAGAGGAATGACTGGAACAGTAAAATGAGAAAATTTCATAGCGGTCCTTTACCAGTCTTGGGCAGTCGTGGTTTGAAATTAATATTGGATTAGAAGTTCGACAAATTATTCACGATTTAGACCTGTCATCGAACTTTAATGACTATCAGTTTTTGAAGGAAAGGAGAACATCGTATTTTTTTAGGTTGGCAACCGACATGGATGGTACCATGCTGATCGTTCGCGGTGCATAAATTATGCAATTTTCGAAAAACCATTCTCTGAAACTAAATCGCTCTGTGTGGGATCGCCAGTCTAATGCCAGCGCAATCGATCGCTCATTATTGCTAACCAAATATGTTTATGCTCGATAACTAATGCCCGCATCGAATCAGAAAGCAGTCAGCGACACCACACCAACGTTACCCCCCCTCCCTTCACCTACACAAAAACCTGTGAGATGTGTTGACCCAGTGTGAACCGAACGGACAGTCACGAATGTTGCATAATCGGGTATAAGAGATAAAATAAATAGCGACTAATAGCGACATCCTAATACTTAGATGGATCACCATATCGCCCCCCCATCGTTCATCGATCGCTTTCCGCTGAGAGGAGCAATGATCGAATTGGACCTTCCATCTGATCTCTCCGCCCCATTCCCCCTCCCTTTCTTGGGTGAGCCGCTTGGCGAGGAGAGAAGAAGGGTTTTCTGTTGGCGTGTCCGAACAAATCTACTCACATGTATGCTAATGAGTTTGCATAACAGCGCAAGAAATACGAAAAACCGAAACCGGCGAAGTTTGATTATCAAATTTTGCCGAAGAAGGTAAGTTGGTTCCACGTAGGCTTTTCTGCGTAGACCGAGACATGATCTCACCCGGTAATCATGCCACATTCTCAATTGAGGACGGTGCTGGAAATATGCCGATATGCTATCATCACTTATCGACATAGATCTTCGAGCAGTTTCTGGATATACGAATGTTTTTTACGTGCCTATAAAACCGGGGAGGCGATGTTTGAGGGACCTTCAGTTTCCATCGACCAGGCCCGGGTGGAGTGCGAACGAGCTTGACTTGGCACGCCTCAGTGCTGTTGGTGACAAAATGTTTGATTTCAGAGCAAACAAATTAATTCAAGGGCTTGTGATCGAAAAACACACGTTTCCGAAAGTGAAATTATCGCCTACGTGAGGTTACAATGCTCGAGAATGGTTTTTGAACAAATAAAATAAAATTAATGTGTTGTTGTTCGAGCATTCTCATGGCTTTTGTTCAATAGAGTATATATAAAATCTTAGATAGTTAAGTCGATGAAGGCTCTTACCAAGCCGGATGCGGGTTCTATTTCCGGTCCTGTCGAGCGAAGCTTTTGGGTTGGGCTAAACTTCCCTGGGCATTAGACTGGATCAAATTTTCAAATTTCAAATCCAGGATGAAATTATGTATGGGAATGGCAGGGTAATAAAACATCAATAAAAATGGAAAAAATAGCAATAAAAATGTGTGAAATTTCCACGAAATTTTTAAACACTGTGCCAACAAAAAAATAACAATTCGCACTAGAAAAACTTAAAATAGCAATAAAAAATTGATAATTCACTTTCAATTATTCAAAAGTGACCGGTAAAACATTCAAAAAAAGCAATGGGAATTAGTATAAACGCAATAATAAGCTGATATTTTTCCGTCATAATAATAGGTTCTAGCGGTAAACATGTGACAAAAGTCTTCAACTCTTTCCACAAAATCGCAATAAAAAATCAAAACACTAGAAAAAAATTAAAAGATTTTTTTTTGGTTTCAAATGGAAAGATTTGAAAAATTTGAAGACTTTTGTCACATGTTTACCGCTAGAACTTATTATTATGACGGAAAACTATCAGCCTATTATTGTGTTTATACTAATTTCCATTGCTTTTTTTGAATGTTTTACCGGTCACTTTTGAATTATTGAAAGTGAATAATCAATTTTTTATTGCTATTTTGAGTTTTGCAAGTGCGAATTGTTATTTTTTCGTTGGCACGGCGCCAACACGGCGTTTAATAATTTAGTGGAAATTTTGTGAATTTTCATTAATTAGTGCCAGTATATATTTTAGTCGTATGGGAATCGCTATGGTAAACTTCCATTTGCATAGATGTAAAAACTCACAAAATTAATCTGCTTTGAAAGGACTGAATACTTAAACAAAAAGATAATTTATTTAATAATAACTTTGCAAAACCAATTTTTGAAAAAATGTAAGGAATATAGACTGTTCCAATAATTATAAATACACTAATGACACTAGTTTACAGCATTTATGAACTCGGTAAGCTGATCATCATTTATGTAGAATTAAAAAATGCCGTCAAAAAAAATTAAAGTACAACAGTTTTCGAGATATGGATAAAAGTTGATTTTTTAATAAATGAAGAAAAACACATTTACTTAACATGAGATATCTCCAACGCGTGTGATTCAATTTCAAATATTTTGTCATCAAATGAAGCAAAATTAAATTTAACACCGATCTTTTGAACATTGCAATATTGTACGAGTAATAGTTTCGACGCTATTATAAGTATTTATAATTGTTTGCTTCTTTTAAGATTTAAAAAAAAAAATGTGCTAAACATACGAGTAATACCAAAATAACGTCAACAATAAAAATATTGCATATGTTACTTAAAGCCAAAGAAAAAACGAAGAAAATTAGGGCTCAATGGTGGAAATCAGTTGAAAAATGAGGAAGTTATGCTGGGTTTTGGAAAAGTGCAGAAATGCGGAAAAACAGAAATTCGAAAGAAATACGCCCACCTCTCTCTCTCTCTCTCTCTGTAGCCCTCCCCCCCCCCACACACACAAGATTTGGTTTACCTACTGTTCTATTGTTTGAGTAGATATTCTGCTACCTAATTTTAATAGCTGTTGGTAACCCTTCATAACAAAACAAATTGTGACAGTTCGTTGTTCAGTTATCGGAGAGAGAAAAATGTGCGCTGCAAAACGGGAATTCAAATGCAAAAATGATTCACAAAAGTTTTGTTATGCCTGTGGCGTCTACATTTTTACGACTCCTGTTAAATTCACTGCTTCTCTTCAATCTGCGTTCCGTGTTTACTTTGAAGCTAGTCCGGAGAATCTGGATAAACCATGGGTGCCTAACGTTCTGTGTAGTTCGTGCAAAACATGCCTGGCTAGGTGGATAGCAGGTAAAGGTATGTATGGCTTACCACTTTTTCCCATTCAAATTTGTTATATACTCTCATTTCTGTCACTGTACAGCCGCTATTTGTCCTTTGATAAGCCAGTTATTTGGAATGAACGTTTTTGCCATGCTACGGATTGCTATTTCTGCCTCACCGAAGTTCAACAACATGGCCGCCATAAGTCGGTGCAGTATGCTGATTTGCAATCCGTAGAAAAACCAACTCCACATCAATTCAAACCGGTACCCTATTTGCCTAATACGAAAAAAGAAGTCTTCATTTGAAGATATTGCCCAGCTGGTTAACGAGGATCAAAGTGACACAGAATTTGAAGCATCATTATTTTCCCAAGCAGAACTCAATGATTTGGTACGTGATTAGGAATTGTCGAAACAGTAATCTGAACTGCTTGCATCACGCTTAAAAGAAAGAAATATATAGGGGCCTGGTGTGACAATTTCGAACTACAGAAATCGGGATGAACAATTGACGATTGCATGAAGTGCTACATAGAGATGACCGACAACCGCCTTGAACAAAGATTGTCAGGACACAAGAGCAATTGCAACCAGCTTGAGCGCCTGTTACAATCTGGACAAACCTATACAGACGAACCAATGCTAGCACTGAGGAAAAAAACTGCGCTTCTGTCACATTGCATTGATCACCAACATAAATTTAATTTTGACACAACCCGTATTTTGGACCAAACATTAAAAAAAAAGACATTTCCAATTTTGGAGATGATCAACATAATTAACGACAACAACAGTATCAACAAACGAACAGACACAGATGGACTAAGTACAACATACTCCGCACTAATACATACAGTAAACATGATTAGAAATAGAACCACCAACACAAGAAACACCAAACCAGACACCACCTCTCAGGATCTAACACAACCATTTTTCAACAGTTAGCTAGACATACTGGAAGAGTGTAAAAGTGTAAAAATTGGGTAAATAGTTTTTTCACGTACTATGTTTTGTAGATATTTGTTTAATTTATCTGACTTTTATTTGTATTTGTATGTCCTCAAAAGTGATGTTTAATAGAATTACTAGACGTTTAAATGTAATAACAGAACATAATATGACAAAAACAGAAATCTAGTAAGTAAATTATATAAGAAACAACACACACAGTATAACCGACACATTATATTTTCACAGTAATCCTTAGAAGAAGGCGAAATATATTACGCCGAAACGTCGGAAAATAGAAAATTGTCTGTTTTCATTACTATAAAGACTGAAAGCCAAAGGAATCATCTTAACACCACAAAGTCGCAGTCGACAATCAGCAACAATATAAACGGTTTGTTCGGAGAGTTTGAGGAGTATCACAATCCAAGTGAATGGCGTATGTTTATCGACAGCAGTAAACTGAGTTTGAAGGCTGTTTTACTGCATCAAGGCAACAGGAAACTCTCGATACCGCTGTTAACATGAAGGAATCGAACGACTTTTGGGACAAATCAATGCTAAGTGATTACTGTTGGTTTCTAGTATGAGAAACCAAAACGACGCATAAACGACGAAGCTCAAGTATGAATCATTTTTAAGTTTTAATAAACTTATTTTAAAGAAATTTGCCTATAGTGCTCAAGAATGACAAAAAACGGTGTGTGTGTGTGTGTGTGTGAGAGAGAGAGAGAGAGAGAGAGAGAGAGATATGGGCGCATTTCTTTCGAATTTCTGTTTTTTCCCGTATTTCTGCACTTTTTCCAAAAACCAGCATAACTTTATCATTTTGCAACCGATTTCCATCATTGAGCCCTAATTTTCTTCCTTTTTTCACATGCAATAATAATCGAATTATAAAGTTCATCACTTTTGATTTATTTTGATTAGTGTGATTAACCGTCAATTCAAAATGCCGGCAATATTCAACCAACTCAAATTAAACTTTTTTTTTTAATTTTTCGCACGGAAGTTTCAATATGCGTGGCCTTTCTCCCGAGCAAAGAAAACGGAATAAGTACAAACGGTGCGTCGTCAGTGGTCTTTGGATCTTAAGATCCTTAGGTCTTTAGATCAGAATCTACGTGAAGCAGTGTCTGCAAAAAAGTTTGCTGCCCTTGATCAGACAGCATAACAGCAAGCCTAATCTTTCTCCCTGCCATAACTCTAAACATGCACTAGAGTCGTCGAATTTGTCGTATTTGTACCAAAGGAGATGAATCCACCAAACGGCCCAGAGATTCTCCCTATCGTAACTTTCTGGGCTATGACGAAGGCGATGCTGAGAAAACACATGAAACCAGCGGAAAGTGTTGGAAAATTTAAGAAAGATTTGCCCAAAGTGGTGAAAATCATAGGAGAAAGCACTTTGCAGAAGCTTATGAGTAGTGTTAAGGGAAAAGTTAGAGATCTCGCTTACCCTCCGAAAAATCAAGTAAATTGAAATGAAGATGGAAAGAAAACATAGTTATTTACTATATTTGAGAATGAATTAATAAAAAATCACAGTATTGTCCTTTTTATTTGTGAAAGAAAATGTATTATATTTTTCGGACCAGTCTATAAAAGCATTTATTCATTCAACTCACTAGTGTCTAATAGCTAAATAAAAAATAACTTTTTCATTGCATGTTAAGATGAAAACTAATTGTTGGCAAGGTTGCAGCTGAGAAAATGTCTTATAAGTATAGTTGAAATTTTTTTTAACATAGGACTACGTTTCTCTTCTCTATACCGGGTGTCATTTCAAAATTTTGAAAAAATGAGAGCGTTACGCAAAAGTGAAACGTTTTTGAATGCCAAGAACTCCAACTCAACAGAATGACTTCATTCAAACACCATTTGATCAGAAAAACGTACATTTTTTTTGCATTAACATTTCAATTAAGTTGAATTAGAATAAGTAGTTCAATTTTTACTTTAAATTGACCTACTTTTGCACTCATACAATTTTGCATTTGAACAGGTTGAAAATATGGTTCACCCTTTCTGGTTCCTTAAAAACGAGTACAAATCTAGGGTTTTTTTTTTAATTTAGGGCGTATCTACAATTGAGAGATTCTCTCTGGGCTCGCTCTCTTTCATTCATTACAGCGCCATTATAAAACTTACGAGGCATTCTTTAGTACAGATAGAAACACAACCGTGCTGGCTAGCATACTCTACAAATAGTAGAATGAAAAACGTAAAGGTGATTGGTTTATGAATGAAAGAGAGCGAGCCCGGAGAGAATCTCTCAATTGTAGATTCGCCCTAATGAAAACAAAACCCCTAGAAATGGTACAAACTGTCTTCTTCTTTTTATTTCATTAGGTGTCATTCCATGTTTAAAACAGCAATTGCTACACCCCTCAGCTGCAAAATTATTTTGCTTTGTTGTCGGTGTCTAATTGTTTACTCACGATTGTGCGTCAGACTCGCAAATTATTGCCTGCATTTGCTCATATACATACCAGAAGGAACTGCGTCAAAGTTTTGCAAGTGACATCCCCGTGCTTTTGATAAATTTCCCTTGGAAGGTAATCATTTAAGCTTACTTGCAAAAAAAAATTCAACGCCCTTGCGAGCGACCTTCCGGAAGTTTACCGGAACAGCATGTTTTTGAGATGTTTCTTCGTTTTATTTATAAATTCATCCTCAGTTTTCGCGACAAAATTTTTGGAGTAGATCTTACGCTTCAGGTTGGCCCAGAAATTCTTGATGGGACGCAGCTGAGGGACGTTGGACGGGTTCACCGACTTGGGTATCACATCGATATTCAGCCGCTCCATCTCCTCCAACGATCGCTTCAAGTAGTGGGCCAACGCCAGGTTTGGCCAGAACACCGCGTCTTCGTCCTTGCGGTATTTCTTGATGAACGACGCAACTTCCGGCAGGCATTTCGTACTATAAATTTCCCCGTTCACGGCTAGTCCGGAGCAAAAGAAGAGCGGCTTTGACATCCTCTTCTCCCCGGAGGTGCAACTACAGCAGCACCTTCTTGGGGAACTTGGTGTGTGAAATGAACCGCACATTTCCTTCGTGGGGGAAGTAAAATACGAAGTGCCCTGCCAGTGGTTGCCATCCAGGGTGAAATAGGTCTTGTCGTCCATCACCACCACTACGTCGCGATTAGCCGGGAAAATCGAGTTGACCATCTTATTCAGCCGCTGCCGCTGCGCTATTGCCTGCAGCTCCGAAACCAGTGGACGCGACTTCCGCTTCCTGACAAGTATGCACATGTTCGCTCCCGGCCAAGCGCATGCAACGATGTAGCCACTTTTCACTCGGTATTCCTCTTCAGCTTCCTTTGGAACTTCTTGTCGCTTAGGGTCGTCGGCCGTCCGGACCCGGGCTTTCTTTCGATGCTCTGATTGTTGTCTAAAGGGTGTTTCGATCAAAATTTGGTCAAACAGTAATGTGTGTGAGTTTTTATTAATAAGTAAAATTCTTTTTTCTTTTTCAAGTTCAGTTAATACAGAATACAGGAAAAATATTCAGCTAAGCTTCCTTTTTACCGAATGCAAATTGCCGGGTCCTTCGTTTACCACCTGCCACAAGATTTTGTATAGTCTCCTTGTCCACTTTATTCGCCGCAGAACGCCAGTTTGCCTTGAACTGTTTCTCGCTCACAATAGCTTTTTGAGTCTTCTTAAGATTCCACTTGATGATGGCCCAATATTGTTCGATTGGGCGGAGCGCTGGCGTGTTGGGAGGGTTCTTGTCCTTAGGCACCACTTGAACGTTGTTGGCAGCATACCACTCCATGGCCTTTTTTCCTTAATGGCAAGATGTCAAATCCGGCCAAAATAGAACGGAACAATTGTGTCGCTTCAAGAAAGGCAGCAAACGTTTTTGTAGGCACTCGCTCAGATAAATTTCCTGGTTGACGATTCCAGTCGCAATGTAAATGTTGCTTTTAAAGCCACAGGGATAGATGGTCTGCCACACCAGATATTTCTTAGCGAACTTTGACAGTTGAATGTGCTTGAAAACATCTGCCACCTTTTCCCGTTAGGTTGCCGTATACAATTCCTGTCCAAGAAGCTGTTTAAAGTCTGCCTTGACGTAAGTTTCATCATCCTGTACCACGCAATCAAACTTCGTCAGCATCGTCGTGTACAACTTTCGCGATCGTGCTTTGGCCGAATTGTTTTGTTTATCGTCGCAATTTGGAGTCGCCACTTTCTTGTGATTCGACAGTCCAGCTCGTTTTTTAGCTCTATCCACGGTTGAAGGTGCCACTACCAGCCTCTTTTCGACATCTCGGACGGAGAGGTTGGGGTTCCGGTCGAAACAGCGGGCAAGTCTTTTTGTCATCGCTTTGGCCCTCGGATTTCGATCCAGCTTTCCTGGCTGTCAACAAACGATCATCGAACACTTTTAATACGTTGGTTACACTTAATTTGGCACATTCAACAATTTCGCCAACTTGGCGTGAGAGTAGTTTCGATTTTCGCCATGCACGTGCAAAATTTTGATGCGTTGCTTCTCTTCCTTCGACGGCACTTTGATAACTGAAGTGCTAATCTCAAAATCAAAATAGAGGCATGATGCTACACGCACACATCTTCAAAATGAGGGATGTGCAAAATGTTTTAATGCACGATTAATAGAAATGCGTCAAGTTTAAGTCTACCAAATGTGGTTCGAAACACCCTTTACCATACATTGATCGTGAAGAGCTATGAAAGATTATGAACGATAACGGTTTCCCGGAAAACTGACATGACTGTTCAAGGTCACGTTGGATGATGAACAGTGGAGTGTTAAGGTATAGGGTAAGTTATTGGAAACATTTGAAACACGAGAAGAATTTTCTGCCACTTGTTTGAAATTCAAGCTTGAAGCAGAAAAGGTTGGATTAAGCCCAAACAACCTACTGCTGTCAAAATTGGTAACAGCGAATTGATTGTGGCTCAAATCATTTACATAACAGTAACCCTACTCGAGTTGCTATAGGGATGAAGACTTAGTATATATTGTCAGGAAGTACCCAGTGTTCGCATAGCTCGAACTATGATAATCGTCGGAGATCAGTTCAAGGTGGTGCATGAATTGTGTGCCTCAGAGAATTGGTGACATCGGATAAGACTGCAGCAGATAAATTGGGATGTGCATTATTACCTTGCTTATTGTGAAGTCCACTATACCATGAGGTCTGGTCAACCTAACCGCAGTACTAAATGTACCCCGAACAATGCACCGATATGATAGATAGTTCTCTACGGGCACGAAACGTGGACAATACTTTTCAAGCATTTGGAATTTACGAACGAGGCGAGCTAAGAACCATCTTTTGTGGGATATGTGAAAACGGGCTATGCAGAAGAAGAATGAACCACGAGACAACATTGCCGCAAAAATTGTATTTGCCTCGAAGCTCGTCGGAACAAGACGCAAAGTGGAGCAGGATCTAGGAAATGTGGGACATTTGAGGAACTGGAGACAAGCAACTTTCAACCTAGTTTCTTGGCAAACCATTGTGACACAGGTGTGGTCTTAATAGGACGTTGGACCGGTACCAGTCAGTAAGTTTTACCATTTAAATAGATCAAGCTCATTAATTGCAGTTTAATTTTTGCAATAATCATCTGTTTACTGTATGTGCAGATCAGCAATTTTTTAGTTCTTTGAATTTTTTTTAAGAAAATGACCGTTGCTACTCCGTTACCGATCAGAACTAGTGTAATTGCACAGAGAACCACATAGATGGAGCTTGGGAGTTGCTTGACATCTTCAATGTACAAGTTCACTAGTTCATTCTTTTTATAGATCAGTTTGACAATCGTTGGTTAGAGACCGTGTTTACCACTGCGTCTCCACAATTGTCAAGGGAAGGATAGATTTGTGTTAGTCAGGCACGTTATTTATAGATGAACATGGATTCACTGTGGTAAGTAATGCGACAAATGAATGCGCAATAGACTTTTTTTTTAAATCTTGTGATGATAGAAAGAGGCAAGTGACAAATAGCAAGGAAAAAGACGGGCCTGGGATTGAACTCCCGACCATCAGCTCAGTAGGCAGAAAGGGTAACCACTGAGCTACCCAGCCACGTCAAAGTTCTTCAAATTATACATTTAATACGATAAAGTAATTTTCATTATCTTCCCTACCACTGTACGCTGCAAAAATCTAAATCCTTTGCTTGCATGTCAACTCTGAAGCTGCGGCATATTGCGTACATCAACGGATTCATTCACGAAACAAATGGCACCTTAAAAAGAATGCCCCAAGAAACTCACGTAGTCATGATTGCTGCCGTTATAGTGGACCACATGGTCCATTCATGCCGTGCCTGATGTTTGCTCAATTGATTTTGCATATACAAGGAGGTAGGTACACAACAGCATAAAGACTCGAAAGAAGTGTTGTCAGATACTAACATAAGGGGAAGCAATCTTGATTGCCAGTTGAAATTCAAAACCCAAGACTGCTGGCTACCCCCTGCGCTGCTGAAATTGTGGTATCGTCAGCTCATAAATACTGATGTAATAATAACTGAAGATGCTGTTTACACATTACTTTTTGCTTGTCGACAAAATATTGTCAGCTCGAGAAAAATTCCATTTGGTCAGCAACCGATTAGTGGACTGTCAATTAAAAGGGTTGGGCTCTCCGTTACAGCAGAGTGTTACTGGATATTTGACTTGTTTGACTTTGGGCTGGCTGGTGACCATTAGGCAAGTCCAGTCTGCAGACGCATCTTGTGCGGTCGGTTCAGGTAAGCTTCCGAATTCATGTAGCGTGAATTTCACACCTTGAGTAGTTTCATGTGATAAATTAATTGAGTTTAACCTACCGTTGAGGGCCTCCATGTCGAGGGTGTACTGAAAATCCAAACTGCGTCGCAGGTGATGAACTAGAAGTTGACTTTTAAGATTATCGCTTGAGTCACTTCGATCACTACTAAAACTGCTCACAGAAGATACTCTGAAACCAGCACTAAATCGTACAAAACTATTTGCTCTGACAAACGGCTTGCTGAGACTTCTACTCCAAATGAGCATTGCAAAGCGACTGCTTAGTCATTTGTTTGTCAGGGTCATGGTGATGGGGGCTCAATTATTCCGGTATTTGTGTACGAAGACACAATCAGAATTGCGAAGATCATTACTGCCCACCATCATCCTCGCCACTTTGGGTTCGTCTCTTTATTTACTTTTTTTTTTGGACCTACATGCATGCGGCGATGGGTGAGGTTCTGGAGCATGAAGTAATAATGAAATTATTGCAAACCGAACGGTGGATCCTTTTGATGACTTCCTTATTCAGAATCCCTCGTCACTAAGAAAAAAAATCGGTGAGACATGTGGTGAGACACTGACAAACAGACGTACTTTTCAGGAGATATTAATTTGAAGGATCATTTCAACTGAGCTCATTTAAGACCGTTTAATGAGATCTGATTTAGGTCTAGGTATCTACCGTGATAAGTTGTAGAGAAATGTAAATAATGACATACAGCCCAATTTACCAGCCCAGATTCTCACAAAAACTCATTGACAACTAATGAATATAACGACTCTAAATGAATTCTAATATTTACTATATCTTCTCTAGGTATCTACTATACTCATGATAGTTGTGAAAAAATGGTTTTTTTTAACCTAATATATCTTACACACATCCTTAAAAAGAGATAGCCCAATGCTCTTGAGCCTTGAAACATCTCTCAAATTGCGGATAGGCTCTAGTTAAAGAAAGTTGATGAAAGCGAGGGGCTATTAAATCCTTTATTGAAAAATTATACGTTATATTTTCCTTAGTTCTTCAATACTAATAAGAGCCGACAAAATTTGAACATCGTAATCAGTGCGCCGTATCTCTATAATAATATACTCCCGTTCAGTATCATACGTTAAATACCTATGCACATCCATAACGAATTCAACGAAACAAGGAAGCATCTCACACCTTTCAATGAAATAGGCTGAATCCTACACAACAATAGTTGAGCTAAAAATAAACAACGACCTTTTTTTCATTCGATGATTGATCGCACAAATTAGCCGCGGCCTCCACGTTGAAAGGCACCGCTACTATTTACCAGCAGCATAAGGAACCATTGAACCGGTTAGCAACTCTCTCATGCGAAGAGCAATTGTACCCAAGTGGGTGCAAAAGTACTTTCGTGATTTCAAATTGCAGCAAATAAAGTTAATGTGCTGAGTAATACTTATGACAGGCAAACCGAACCAGTACCGTTGTACCAACGATCGATACGAAACTAACGATATTTAATTGGTTCATTCTTTGAGTTCCGAAAAACATCAGAGTGTACAATTCTTACACTTTGCGGAAGAAGGTATATTTGTTATGTTTTGATGCGCTTGGTTGTTTCGAGTGACGCTTCGAAGGTCCTTAAATCATAGAGGAAATCCGGTTTTTATTTAGAAATTCGGATGTCTCTGATAATGTTTGCACCACTATAAATGCCTTGGTTTTCTTTGCATTCATGTAAACTTTAATTCATATCATAGTAGGCTGCAAGTAAAAGAAGCCGATTTCCTTAGTTTGCCAGATGTAAAGCTTGCTTCAGATAGAATTGGAACAAAAACAATTGCCTGTGTTTCAGTTATTTATTATTGAATTCAAGATCTTTTTTATACAAATGTAGCGTTTTCTTAATACTTTTAAGAAAAAATACGGATAATATTATTCGTCACGGTTTCGAAGGAATTCTCGAATTTTTCCTGTAACACGGCTCATTAGGCGGCGCACACCATCTTCGTCCATCGTTTTAGCTATCTTATTCCACCAGGTCTTCATCTGATTGATGTCTTTGACAACCTTTCCCTTTGCCTTGAGTCTCGTCTTCATGATTGCCCAGTATTTCTCAATAGGGCGGAACTGGGGGCAGTTGGGTGGGTTAAGATTTTTCCGTACAACCTGGACCCCTTTCTCTGCATACCATTCTTGAACGACTTTGCTGTAATGACAGCTTGCCAAATCTGGCCAAAACATTATGGGATGGTCGTGGGATTGAATGAACGGCAAAATTCGTTTTGGTATAGTTCCAACGTCATTGTCTTATTCGTAACGAAAACTTTCGTTTTTTTTGCCACAGCTGCAAATGCCCTGCCAAATCATGAATTTTCGTGCAAATTTGTCGGCAAAAACAAATTTAAATTTGGCTGGAACATCCTCCGAGCCGTTGCCAAGTAAAATTTTTGACCTGGATTTGCTCGAAGTCAGCCTTGACATAGGTTTCATCGTCCTCGGAAGACACCCGTCGAACTTGGTCAGCACCTGGTCGTATAGCTTCCGAGCACGGATTTTGGCCACACTATTCTGTTTTATGGTCCGATTTGGCTGTTAGCTCGATACGACTTGATTCCTTCCCGGAGTCGAGTTCTCCTCACGGTACTATGGGCAGCACCGAATTTTCTGGCCAAATCACGGTCCAACAGATTGGGATTCCTCTTAATCGTCTTCAAAATCTTACCACGCAGTTTCCGGTCGACAGTTCCACTCCCCGACGATTGGCTTGAGGCTTCCGAATCGTCGTCAATGTTTCCTTATACCGTTTGATAACGCGCCATACGGTATTTCTGGGCAATTTCAGCTGTTTAGCTAGCCTAGATGCAGACCACAATGGATTTTCCAAATAACTGTGCACAATTTTTTCCCTTCTTTCGGCTTCCATGTTGATTGTTTACAAAGTACACTCGATTTGCGGAATGTCAAAAATACATACGTGAAGCTGACAAAATTCCCGAAACGTGGGCGCCAAGAACTTCCAAATCCGTCTACCAGGAGTGCCACAATATGAGCAAAAGTTTGTTCCAATTCTAAATGAAGCAAGCCTTACCATGATAAAATGGCAGCGTATTCGTGATTTGAGTCACGCAAAACGACATTTTCGTGGGAGTGTCCCGGTGGCCACTGGTCGTCCGAGGTCAGCTCGGATTCCGAGGGTTACCACTGCCATCAAAAGGAAGGTTCGGGTGGATCCAGTGCGTTCAATGCGGAAAATGGCGAAGGAACACGGGATCAGCGACTTTATGGCACGGAATATCGTTAAGGAAGATTGCGGAACGAAGTTGAGGGAACGAAAAAAAAAACTCACATATTTACCAATCGTATTCGGGAGCTACGAGTAGAGCGTTGTAAGCAAGTCTTGAACTTCCCCAAGCGAAAAAATCTGACTATCCTGTTTATCGACAAAAGCATGTTTACCGTTGAAGTATAAATTTCCAGAAACGATCGCTAAAGGTTGTACGAAATCAAATTGCACCACTTTCAAATGGCTGTAACTTTTTACCCGTTGGGTATTTTCTATTGCAAGAAGAACAGCAGCGGCGCAAAAACATTTTGCGCACGTACCTCGAAAATCTGGATCTTTCTCTTCGTACTATCAGCAGGAAGCTGGGAATGGTACAGTCTACGGCGTATCGTGTTTTAAATCGGTATCACGAACGTTTGACCATCGATCGGAAAGAAAAAAGTGGCAAAAATGGATCTCCGTATAGTGTTAAGGATTGTTAGAATTCACTTGCCAGATCGGCCGTTTCACTGGGGACTTTTTTTTTCCCCTTCAGGCTTCAACCTGGGCTTCAGGGTCTTTTATTGGCTCCGAGGGGAATTAGGCGGAAAAACCTCCCTTACGCTGAGTATCCAAGGTGGAGCAAACAGAGATAGATAAAAGGGATCTGAGCTATAAAGAATAAAACAGATTCAATATATATATTTTGTTTTACATTTCTTTTAAGTTTATTAAAAAATTAGAAAGGAAAAGAGGAAAAAGGAAGGAAAATTACCGGTATTTGCTGGACCGTTTTCACGCTCCACTCGGCGGAAATCTTCGTCTCCACGTCCTTTGTCCTTTGGCTGGCTCCGAATTGCCAACGAATATTCCGTCCGTCGGACTTCACACCAGGCCTTTGCCCACTTGAAGCCGATATACTCCACTATCCTCACCACTTCATGGCTCGCACGTACTTTTCCTTACTAGATCCCGAACACAGTGGTGACAGCTGCTTTTATCAGCTGATTACCTCTTGTAGTATAGAGCCTTCTCTTTGACAACAATGGGTCAACTGTGAGAACGCACAGCATTGCGCGTAACGGTTGTCACAGCAAATGAGGGAATAGGGATGTCAATGATGGGAAATGGGTGATAAATGCGATAATATATTCTAATTCATTCTATTTAATTTATTTGATCTGTTTAAATAAATTTAATGCTTATGAAAATAAAGAAATAAAATAAAAATTTAGAAAAATATATACAAAATTATAAAACTAATAAAATTAAAAATTCAAAAATTTACAGTATTTACAAAATTTACAAGATAAAACAATGTAACCAATGGACAGGTTACAGGATCACAAGCGGGTGAGTTCAAAGTTTCAAGAGGAATCCCAACAGTTCAGTTTGAGATGTGGCGAAGAAACTGAATCTAACCAAAACTTTCGTGCAAGATGCGAAAAAAACGTAAAAGACTACACACGTACAATGTCAGAGTACGGTAGGTAAACACTTGCACAGAAACTCTACACTCCAGATGTTGATCGAAACCACATTGTCTCGTTATAGATGATAGAGACGTATGCTTAAAAACAGACTTCCGGCAGCTTCCGGGCTCCTTTTCTCACTTTGCTCATCCTATAAATTCGATGTCCCTAGAGGACGTTAGGAAAGCAAAAGATGTCAAAGTGTGCCAAAATATATGATGTTTTTTGCAAGCAATTTGTGCGCCTCGATGTAGAAAGTAAGAGCACCCTATTTGCATGTAGCTGGAACGGTCAATGAGGCAGAGTGTACCTAAAGGACACACCTCCAAGAAAGAAGAAATCTTCTTCACTCTTACTGTAGGCCGAACACGATGGTCCTACAATTTTCTGGCCGGATTTAGAGGTTTTGAAGCGGTACAAGGCTAAGGAGGTCAATTTCTGCGCCGAAGCATCTCAACCCCGAACGCACGCGAACTGCAGCTACAATTGAAAAGTACTGGGCCATCTTAGACCCCATGGCACTTCCCCAGGAAGCATCCTAAGGAAGTGAAATCGGAGGAAGATATGAAGAGAAAGGAAAAATTGGATTGCCACGCAAAAAAGGTGTCTCAATGTTGTGCAGGACCTTATGAGTAGTGTAAAGGATTTGGATGTGGAATTGAAATTGAATAAAACAAACGTGCAGGAAAAATATTCATAACAAGTTCTATTTTATTTGCCAACATGTTTTTATATTTTTGCCGAATATTTGTGTGTGTCGTGCAATTTGATTCCGTACACCCTTTATATTGATTCTCTTCCGGTAAATGATACATGGCCTGACAGTAGCATGGTGTTTAGATTGATGGCTTCCGATGGCAAAAAAACGAACTCGGTGTTCATTCCAGAAGACGACAAAAGCAACACGGAGGTTTTACGTCGGGTTTTAAAGTAGGCATGTTGTTACACAGATTAAAAAGAACGAAAGTACGGCCCGTAGGCAATAGTGTTTGAATTTCAACAGGATGGGGCTCCTGCCGCACCTCGAAACCGCACTCAGAAGTGGTTGCCAGAAACATCTGACACGTTCTGGGCGCGAAGGATATTAGCGGCCGTCATCTGGCCCTGATCTTGCATTCCGCTGGATTACTCGGTATGGCGCGTGATGAAGGGGCCAGGGACACGGTTCTAAACGCTGCCGATTGCAGTAAGTCTCAGACAAACATTGACCTGTCTGCCTACGGGACCTGTCGTGCGTTCCGAAATCATTGTGGAGGCCGTAATTTTGATTTTTATAAGTTTTAGACGTTGCATAATTGTGCAAAACATGATCGCGCACGCACTGCAAGTTAATGAAGGCTGTTCACGCCAGGAAGTCCGGAAACACTGTAGAATGTATTTTGGAAAAACAACAGCTTGTGTTTTGATTCATATTGTTAGTAAAAATCGAACAAATACTGTACTTCGTACATTTCAGATACCACTATTCCGTACGCTTCTATTGAATTGATAATAGTACAATTAGATTTAATCTGTTAAACAAACAATACAGAATAACGTAGGATACTACCGAAAGTGAATGCTATGTCAAGTTAGTGCTCTTAAAAGAAAGGTTTATTTTTTATCATACAAAGCTCCATTCCTACTTGTATCCCTTTCCCGTATTGCCATTGCCGTTTAACTTTGTTGTAGTGCAACCGGCCGATTCTGGCGTTTTTAAAATTATCTGCGATACGTGGAATGGACGACACCTTGAAAGAAAGAAAGCCACAAATCGTGGCTTTGATTATTACAGGTGTATTCTTATGCAGATTGATCCTGACTCTGTTAAAATGCAAAAAATTTATCATTTTCGAAGTCTCGCTAATTTCTCAACATACTTCCCGTTTCGCGGTAATTCTTTGATTTTTCACGACCATTCTAGTGGTCAGCTTTGACATCTTGCCGGAAGCTCAACAATGAAGAGAGAGAGAGAAGGGAGGGGGGGGGGGGGGGGGGGGGGGGGGGGGGGGGGGGGGGGGGAGAGGAGGGGGAGGGGGGGGAGGGGGAGGGGGGGGGGGGGAGAGAGAGAGAGAGAGAGAGAGAGAGAGAGAGAGGGAGGGAGAGAGAGAGAGAGAGGGGGGGGGGGGGGGGGGGGGGGGGGGGGAAAGAAA